>JAVYIG010003277.1:0-203647 GCA_035222895.1 Strongylocentrotus droebachiensis
CCTTAATGTCTGGACTCGCACTACACCACTAGATCTTTTTTTTAAATGTCTTGATATTCTAGATCTAAAGTTGCAGATTATGACTAAAATCAACTGACACAATCATTTTCGATTATTACTTTCTCAGCACGATAAACGATTCAGTTCCGGACCCCACGTGGTGTATCATTGCCTTAGTGGGAGTCGCAACATATCATGAGATGGACAACATTCATTCCAAAATATACCCTTAGCAGATAAGAAAATATATGTCACGTCAACATGTTAGGAACATAATATGATATTATCGTTTCTCATGCATTATGTCTTTCCTTATACATCGACCTGTTATTCAAGACGTGTTTTAAAAAGCAGCACTATTTCCATTACAAAAATTGGTTCAACCATATCTTTCAGAAACATCCTCTCATGCCTATATCGCTCTTAACGTCACTATTAGCTTCATTTTATCACTACCCGATTTACAACGTCTCACTGGGTCGCAGCATAATCAGCGAGATAAACAAAAAATAGAAAAAAGTGTGACGGCTCATCAAGAATTAGTTTCTCTTTGTATGAGATGTCAACATCCAGATCAAATTCAAAAGATACGAGTATTTGTTTTGAAAGCATGTTCCGATTCCTCAAATGTTTAAGTCTGCGTCATTCAAAACAGATAAAATTTGAAGGGAAAAAAAAAGTAGCTTGACGAATTACTGAAAGTGAACCCCTTTTTCGTCACACCCCCTTCTCCCTGGCGCCATGAGTTAAGATCGGAAACTGGTAGGAATTAGTTACGTAACGACACCGTCGAGTTTAATTGATGAAGTAGTGACGATTTCCACTCTTGCAGAGAAAATATATTCTCTTTATATAGTTACAACAATGATAAATTAGTTGGTTGTTTAAGAGAAGAACAAAATGTTTCTTAGTTTGTACACCTGTCCAGCTCTGTCCCGGATCGGAATAGCATCCCGTTGCCTTGCACAGGTGCTTTCATGGTCGAAGAGCGGCCTCAGAAAGTTCCCATCGTTTCAAATAAATGTTTCACATAAATAATTTTCTGTAGAAATAAAATGAAGGTGCATCGTTTGCTATTATTTGTATTACATTAACTACCTTTACCGAGTAAAACCTTCAAGCCAGGTTCTACCTAGAAGGGAAAATCCCCTCCGACATCGTTAAACTCGTAAAAAATGTTTTGATGCAGTAAGCACATCCATGAGCTTATAATTTGTTAGGCCTACCAACGTGGTCTCCACAAACAGAGGACCAGGGAATTGACCCATGAGATAACCACTCCCTTTTATTTTTTTTCTGAAAGACTACTTTACAAGTATATGTAAAGTTTTAAAGTAACTTTCAATTTTATTGTCTTCGTAATGCTAGATTATTGGGCATTTAAAAACGAAACAAAGCTAAAGCTCCCCATAAAAAAATCACAGCATTAATCTCATCTCAACTGGGGAAAGTGGTTAAAACCATTACTTAACATCGAACATAAATTATAATAATGGCATCACAAAATTCACTCAATCAATTTTGTTCTGTGCCTCCCTGCAGAATTCTTAATGAGGGAAAGACTGCGACAACAGGCAGAGGAGGAGGAGGAGCGACAACACCAGAGGAACGTCTTTCAAGAGGTACCAGTAGGAGATGTCGGCAGTGGACGCACAACCGACGAAGGACTGGAGACAAGTACGGGAATCTTCGCTACCACCGATCTTCAGTCCACGTCAATGATGCAGAAGTTGACGACGTCGACGCGCCATCGGGAGACGCAGAGTCAGTGTTGCGTCTTGGGCGCCACGGCAGGACGAAGTGGGTTCCTCTGCAATCCTGAGAACTACAGGCCACAGGTTATCATGAGGTACGGTCTCTCGTTCTTTCTCTATACCTCCCTCTCCCTCCCTCCCTCCCTCTTGCTCTCCTACTTCTTTTCTCACTCTCCTTCAGTATCTAGTAATATTTCCCTCTTTCCCTGTCCCTTTCTCTTTTGATCGTTATTTCCCTTTATCTTCCTCTATCGACCGTGATCCCTATATCTCTTTCTCTTTCTATCTCTAACCCCACTCTAACTATTTGTATCTATCTCTATGTGTGCTCTCTATGACTGTCTTTATCCATCTCTGTTATAACCCCCTCAGTCGTAATAGGAAGAACTACATTTTCAGGCGCCTCTTTTACAAATATGATTGAAACCTCAAAATTGGATGACACTCGAGTTGCATTCTCATTCAACCATGTTACGTGATAACTTGTTTAGGGGGCGGAAGATGGAGTCAGAGATACGATTCCTCTCTTTTACCCTTCACATCCGAATATCTTTTCGTGGGAAATTCAATGATAGAGAGAAGAAAAGGAAGATGGTAATGGTTAGGAGAGCACGTACCATCAATGAGGAGTCAGTCGAATTGTTGGAGTTGTTTTCAAGAATGGAAGTCTTCCATCAGCAGTGATCATTGACTTGTCTAGGACTAAACGTAAACACATACTTCACCGAATAATGAAGTGCGAAAACCACGCTACTCGAGTTATCAGTGACGGTTGTTTAGACTGAATGTCACGATATCCATTGTCAAATTTCAGTGGTAGATCACGCTGAAAACGCGTGATGTTGAACAAGAACTATTGAAACTATACGAACAAAAAAGCCACGAAAACACGTTCGATATCATCATTAATTTCATCAGCATCATCAGAGATGCCAGGGTTTTATTAGGCCACAGTCTGATTTCAGGCCTTTATATCTCCCTTTCCGGGTTAAAACTAACTGGCATGCCTAACTAATTTTGAGAAGGAGAAAGAGATAACCAAATATTATTTTCTTTTCTCTTTTTCCTCCCCTATTCTTTGCTAATAGGCACGACCCCAACAGACTGGGAAACTTTAAGGTCACCAGAGAAGACAGACAACGATACATTGAACTTCGTCAGCACAGTAAATGCGTTTCTGGAGCCGTGCCGAGGCTGTCTGAGGAATTCCAGCGCTGCTGTAAACAAGCCTACATCGACACCCTCGACGAGGAGGTGCTCGGAGCCGCCGACGAGTTCGACATGCCCATAATGCTGGAACTCCCCCTCCAGATCGACATCATTTCGAAACAGAGGAAGACGCCCAGACATAAAAATCATAAAGTGTAGAACTCTGGGATCATTCCACGATCGAACTACTTGAGTAAAGCAATTTGTGAGAACGCCAGAAAGTTGTCGAAAAGCTGCGTTCCTCCGAAGGGCGCCAAGTCTGCAGAACACTCACTGCGCCCCTGCACTTTACAAGGTGTACATGTACTAATGTGTGCAGTTTGAACTTTTAGAAGTTGCAAAATTGCAGTGATGCAATGATTGTACTGTTTTCTAGTAAAACATGAAGCTGTGTGTGCACTTTTACCATGCTGTATAAAGACTTGTTATACCACTCAGTATTATTATTGTAATAATTACATATTGTAAAGCCTTCTGCGCTAGTCATGCCTGTGAAGGTTGTTGTTGTTAGGAAGTATGATTATGCCTCTTGCAGTGCACGTCACATGCTGCTGACGCAGTCACTGACGTAATCCTACGCCAGGCAAAAATGACACCGCGTGAGCCAGTCGTTGGCGCACCCCTATGTCAGTCAATTTGATACCTTTTATGCAAGGCTTAACAATGAGGCAGCAGTGATAATAATTACGATGATAAATTATGAAGAAAGTTTGTCCCCATATCTTTACGTTATCAATAATATGACCCTACTTGATCATTGACATTATTATTATGTATAATTATTTATTTTATGTAAAGTAAACAGCGCAACAATTATTTATCAATTGAATCAGATATTTATTCGTTTTTTCCAACAATAATAATCATATGATATTCATGAAATTAGTGAAGGATTCATGGCCAAAGAGTGAATTTTAGAAATTATATTTATTATCTACCTTTTATTATCTACCTTAGTTTACCTCGTTCATAGTGAAGATCATTTTCAAAAAAGGAGCATTCGTTTAGATAGTTCATTTAGAAATATGTGGTTTACGACGTCATAGATTTCGACACAGGATATACCTCTATAACGTGACCAAAATGATTGGTTTAGAAGAGAACGAGTTCATCATGACCTATCATGACTGCGGGTGAAACGTCGGGCAAATTATCCCGTGATGCTGAATAAACGCACTTTACACGAATTAGATACATTCCACCCCCCCAAAAAAAAGATACATGTACAAAACTAACTGGCGACCTAAAGAGATTTTTATTTCTCCGCCCCCCCCCCCGAAAATACAGGTCTGTTTTGGGTATTAGATTGGTGTACTTGTTGGATACACATCGCCCTTATTAAGGGATAAAATGTATCAGTACCCTTCTATATTAAAGAAAAATACATTTCTTATTAATTATAAACCTATAAATCTAGATGCAAGTTGTGAGTAAAATCTGGTATTGAGAGTATACGTGTATCGATCACC
This sequence comes from Strongylocentrotus droebachiensis, assembly GCA_035222895.1. NCBI lineage: Eukaryota > Metazoa > Echinodermata > Echinoidea > Camarodonta > Strongylocentrotidae > Strongylocentrotus > Strongylocentrotus droebachiensis. Next base: position 4,433 of record JAVYIG010003277.1, read on the forward strand.
ATAAGGTGAATAAGTCACCCAAACGGGAAGTTGGTTTTGCACTCGGAACCACAAATCGATATTGCAGTTAAGATTGCACCCGGTAAAGGAAGCCATTTAACTTTGAGTCATTTTCACATTGTGTCGGGTTTTTTTCTACATTGTTTTACCGATTTAGTTCGTGTCACATGACGTTAGTCTGGAATTCAAATGAGGAAAGGGCGTAACTTTCATTTTGATTTCAAGATAATAGATCACATGGTATAGTGCGCATACGAAATTCGGATGCAATGCAATTGGAATGTCTATTTTTTTTTTGGGGGGGGGGGGGGTTAATGCTTGTTTAATGAACTAAACCAGTCATTAATTCGCTTTTTCCATCTTGTGGTCACCACCAATGTCAGCACTATTTGCCGACTAAAACTTTCTCATTGACCCTAAAAAAAAAAATTGAAATATTTTTGTAGAATATGGCCGATACAAAGAGCAACTTTTCAACGGTTGTTTTACTCTAACTATAATGACAACGCATTAAAGAGCTGCATTGAATAGGGAGCTGAGTTAGATTAGGTACTCTTCATGATAAATAATGCATTGTGATCTTTTTTATTATTGAGCTGACTTTGTACTCGTGAAACCATTTTGAATGTGTCGTGAGTAATATATAATAATGTTTATGTTTGTACATGTATGTGTGTGTGAGAGTGGTTTTATCGTTCATGTGTATATAACTTTATATAATATTACAAGAAATGTTGTACAATAAAAATAGTCATTTGGAATGTAAAACAAATTTTGTTGTAATCGTGTGTATTTGGTCTGTTTATTTTTGTCGTACAGTCACAAAAAAGTAGAATATGCATACTGAGCCTAATTGCGGGTTTAGTCTTTTTTTTTTTCCTCCTCAGATTTCGTATTATCACGCCACACATTTAAAAACGGTTGTGAGCTCATGAGAAAAGAAACGTTTGTGTCAGATGTGATTCGTTTGTGAGAAAGGAAGAGGTATAATAAATTTTAGAGGGACGGAAAGTAAAAATGTACTGAGGAAGCTGAAGAGAGCAAGTCCAGAAAGGAAGGGATGAGAGAGGATCGGAGAAAGGGAAGAGGGGTGGATACAAGAAATAGAGAAAATAGGGAAATTTATTGTACATGAGTGGATAGGATCATTCAAAGATATCAACATCATCCTGATATGAAATATACTTTTTCGGGATTTATTTCCAGCTCCAGATTTGTAACATCCATGAAATAAATGGATTTCTACGGAACGCACAGGCCAGGTCCGTTATGCTTATGGGGAAAAAGATAAACGATGCAATTACCTTTGATGTGTTCGAAATAGCGAATGGATATTTTGGGGGAATTTTATTTTTCCCAATCTAGACGAATCCCTCTCAAACATGTATTATTACTCTTATTACTTGTATATCTCATATTCACACTCTCGCTTTTTCTCTTCCCCTCTATCTTTTTTCTGTCTCTCTCTCTCTTTCCCTTCGCCTTTTCTCTCTCTCTCTCTATCTCTCTCTCTCGTCTTTTCCATTGAAGGCCTACATTTATCTTCTCTTTCCATGTTTTTGTTACACATTATTTTCTCATATTTCGCCGAGTGGATAATCTTCACAAAATAATCTTGTAAAAATTATGCATAACATACCCATTAGTTATTTAAAGCCACGTTGGAAACGTGGCGGTGACACGGTAACAGGGCACGGTAATAGTTATTACAGATCATGATTACGATGACTGAATAAATTCAGGGCCATGTATCCGTTCCAGACGCCTGCATGGCTCACACAATAAGTAATTTTATGTTTAATTTGTCGTCATCTTTTTAATCCTTTATAATTTGATTGCGCCAGACTATCCCAAGGAAATCTGAACTGAAAGATGTGTTTGACCCAAAACAAATTTACACTAATTACAGCATGTCCGAATCTAGCGCTCGAAGATCTTATCGTTTACAGAGGAAGAGTGCGAGAGATAATTGAACATGCAGAAGGCGAGGTGAATGATGAGTCTGCAAAAGTAGAACGGAGATAAAGCAGTATACAGTGCGTCCCAGAAAAAACGAAACCGAGAATTATCGATGTTTTATCATAACTTAATCACAATTATTATTGATAAATGACACATATTTGGAGAGCTTAAAAGACTTAACTCCGTTTCGTTGACAATCAGCCGCAGACGAAAGACTTCATGCATGGCCGATTGTCAACTAAACGGAGTTAAGTCTGTTGTCAATTCTGCTTGTTGATACGACAGGCAGCCAGTGAAAACGATTTCCTTTGATCTAATTATGGAAATGCAAGAACTTTGTAATTCCTTGCTCATTTTTCCTGATTGAGGTGTCATATAAAAGGGCAGCCGAAAAATGAACTTTCTAGAAATGTGATTTTCTCTTTGAAATTCGGGTACCGTCCGCCAAATGACTTTTTGGTTTCTTCTCTTCAACTTCTTTTTAATCACTCATGCGTGAAATATGCATTATATAAGTTGCATCAAATGAAAGAGGAGGATCTGAGCTTTCCAAATATGTGTCATTTATTCAGTATAGATATGAGTAAGTTTTGATAAAACATCAATAATTCTCAGTTTCGTTGCACTGTACAGTGACAGAAACGATAGGAGATGACGAGAGAAAAAGGCATGAATAAGAGTTGGGGGAGGGGGTGGCAGACAGATATAGAGAGACAGAGACAAAAGGGGGACGGGGAGAGAAAGTGAGAGACCGTGAAAGAAAACAAGATGGGAGAGTAAGAGAAAGGGAGAGAGGCCAAGACAGAGAAAGAGAGAGAGAGAGAGAGAGGGGGGGGGGGGGGAGGAGGATACAGAGACAGAGAAGGATGGGGGGGGGGGGTGAAGTGAAATAATTAAACTAGGGTAACATATTGGTGGACAAAGATAAATGACAAATTAAATCATGGCATCGGTTTAGAATACAAATCCATTTTATTTTTCATTAACAAATCTTTGAGTTGCAATTTCATTTGATACCCATGTATCATCAATCATAATGTGAAAGCAATCGTTCTTGAAATATATTATATTGGTATGTGCGTCAAGGTTGATATTGAATTCACAAAATTTACTGGACAGGACAAATTTTACAATCGCATAAATTCCATTTCTCTCGATTGCTTACATCTGTCATAAAATTAACCATTTGAATGACACCTGCTTAACCTCCTCTTGTAGAAGTTTCGTATCTACAGCCGAGAAAGGAACATCGCAGAAAGTTAAACGGTCAGAAAGTATTTGCTGTTGTCAGCAATGAGGAGATGATTGTTCATGTTAGCTTTTCAGCAAACTTAGGTTTGGGAACCCCTCATTTTAAAATGTTCTAAAGATGCTATGCCCTTGACATGGAACATGATATGTTCCCGATGATTTTGTATGCAGTGCTTGGCAGCAACGATTAGTACTGTCCTCCGATTGAAAGTTTAAGTTCAATGCTATACAAGTTTTGTTTTTACAATGTACTTTTCAAATTAGCAACTGGAAACATAGTTTGTTAGAATATTCTGTACCTATAATACAAGTCAAAATTCCAATTTTGTGTGGTACACGACAATAGATGGCGCTATATCAGAATGAATAGCATGGCCATCCATATACAGAGTTTGACCAACCCGGTTCTAAGGACAAAAGCAAAGAATAGAAGCCATGTTGTGACCAACTGACACCAAGATGACCAAACTCTGTATATAGGTGGCTCAGACGAATGGCAGGATTGATACAAGCTCGAGATTCAAGATCCAGACATTTAAGATCCAGAAATTTAAGAGGAAAATTATCTCAATTTGATGGAGACATTAATTGGCAATTCATTTAATTAAGTTTGTCTGAAAATGTAAAGTATCAACTTCTCCATAATTGTCTTGCCAATGGCAAGCTGGGATAATTGCACATTATACCTGTTCCCTTTGAAGCAGTTTTCCATCCTTCATGAATATTTAAAGGTATAGACCAGTTATGGTCATGCGATTGCGTTGTGAAGGAAACATTAGATCAGAAAAGGTTGTAGAGGTGTTGTGGTCGAATGGATACGTCGCCGGACTGTCGATCACAAGGTCCGCGGTTCGAGTCCCGCCGTCGCACTAATGTCCTTTGGCAAGACATTGATCTACATTTGCCACACTCCACCCAGGTGAAGTAAATGGGTACCTGGTAGGAATTTATTCCTTGAAATGCTAGAGCGCCGTATGGCAGCCGTGCTAAAGCCAGGGTAATAATCGGGAGCGCCAGGAGGGTCAAATCTGACTGACATGAGCGCTATACAAGAACCCACTATTATTATTATTATTTATCATCTAGCAAAGAAGTATTGGTGTGTACTGCAAGGTTCTGGAATCATCAAAATTATAAGAAATTTGGCCCAGTCTTGGTAAAGTTACAAGCACTGTACACAGAAGATGTATATGGGACTACCCTATATCTATCCAGTCCGGATAGATATAATAATTACCAAATATATCAATTATTAGGCGGTTTCCCGGCAAAATTTGTATCATCACGTATTAGTCAAAACATATTCTTTCACATGATTGGTAATAAGAGCTTCCATTTCATTTTTTTGAGAGGGGGTTCCAAAAACTGGTCTATACCTTTAACAGCTCATTTTACCTTACAACCTCATGAATAGTTCATCAAACAAGTTCACAATGGTTTTCTAGAAAGTTTGCCCCTTAACATTTGCTACACTTGATCGTTTTACTGCTTAAAATTATGCAAGTAATTTGCAGGAGGCTATGGCAATTACTACATTGTATGCATTTTGACAGAAAATTGCACTTGGTTGCTTTACTTGATAATTGGCAGTTTTCAGATAAAATTTGCTTCCCTGAAACATATACTTGTACAACAACTTTTAAATTTAACTAAAAATAATGATTTGAACAAACGGTCTAGTATATGCAAAGAACTTTGGAATTTCAGAATTTCATTTTAAGATGTCAGCCTTTGTGCCAAGTTCATTCAAGGTCATGTAGTTTCAAAAGCTTTCTCATATTTGCAGAGAACCATTTTCTTTTTTTTCTAATTCATAAACTTTTTTGATCATTTCTAAATGATCTTTCAGACCTTCACCCTCCAGTTAACTCTTATCGTGCCAAGAACACTGTTCTGTGCATGCGCTGGCGTGCCACGCACACATAATCGGGTTTCTGTTGACTTGCCATGGACACATAAACTCTCATCCGCTCGCGTGCCACGGACACATTTTCGTGCATAAGTACACAAGCTAATTGTTTATGCCTATTGTGCGATGCGCATTGCGTGCACGCATGAATGCTTACTGTATTTGTGGAGGGGGTTTATTGTTGTTTTGATTTTGCGTGCTTCACGTATACCGTTACATTGGATTTTCCTGAGAAAATTGCGATATTTTATCATCAAATTTGTCAGTTTTGATCATGGCCCCTCAGATTGTGTGCGGGAAATGAGACAACGGATTGGTTTGACAACTCACTGATAGTGCTTATTTACTTTACCAAAATTACAGATTCATGAAATGATATTGGTATCAACAGAAAGAGGGTTAAATTTCCTACAACTTTAACGTACAATTCTTTTTTATACAATATACAGATGAGATGTTATAGTGGATCAAACATAGTAACAATTTAAACTACACGCACTTGAACCAACCCTAAATTAACTTAGCACACAGGAGATTAGTAGCGGGCACAATAGGGATTAGCACTGTGGCACTGGGTGAATTGCATAGGGGCAGCTTAAGAGTTAAAGAACATTCTATATAACAGGTATTTCCCTGGCTCAAATCACTCCTCTCAAAAGCTCTCTTGGTTTTTCAGCGCATCAATATTAGTCAAAATGACAACATTTTACCAGCATAATGGAACATCATGTATTTTTCATCTTGACCAAAAAATATTGCTCTAAATACTTGCACAGATCATTTTTCTTGTTAAAATCAGATACACTACAATATTCAAATTTCAAATGGCAGTACAGTGGAAACTCGTTATAACGAGAATGACCATCAACATTACCTTGTTGTATAAGGTATCTTGTTCTATGAAAAGCTCTTTAAAACAACTTTCAACTGTATTCAAGACGGCATCTTTGAAGCAATCTCTTCGCATTTTGCAGAATGCCCCACCACAAAAATAAACCTAACCATATTCTAAATTCTAACCCTGACCCTACCCAAACCTAATACATCGTACTGATGCACAGTAGGGTGTTCTGCAGTCAAGTCCTCTTGCAGACATCCGAATATGAACTGCATATTACCTTCCAAATATAAAGCATGTTACATGTATGTCATATATTAGAGGAGGGGCGATAGCTCAGTGGTAGAGCAGTGGTCTCCTAACCTAGAGGTCCCGGGTTCGAAACCAAGTCAAAGCGCTTGTGCCCTTTGGTAAGGCATTAATCCTCATTACCAAGTCCCTTGGAGAGGATGTAGGGCCGTCAGTCCCCTGGTTGCTTACTTACAAGGATATACATGCTTTCTTAGCAGTCAGGTAAAACAATAATCAAACCAAACCGATATCCGTGGTACAGGCCACAGACATATTCCATCTGCTGTCTCCAAACCCGTTGCAAAATTTTCCGCTTGTAAACCTTAGTCCTGACCCGTCTTTCAATGCGTCTGTAGGTTGGGTCGTGAAGCGACGTTCGTGGCCTATCCCAGCATGCATCATCATGATGCAAGGATTCTCACCGAAAGCTGTGGTACCTCGCCATCGTACCTGTCTGTCACGAAAAGAAAAAAAATCACGAACGAAACGGAAAGATAAGGATAGATTGAACACCAGAACAAAACGTTTCTCTCAGAAATACACTGTATATGCAAAATGAACTGATGTACAAGATATTCCTCTTTTTGCAGCATCACTTGATATGATAAAAGTCAGGAATTTTAACAAAGTTTCTAATCAAAGGGGCATTTCTGTCTCATAATCAATCTGACAAAGAAAATGACTACACAAATGGTGACCAAAGTACACACACTCTCCCAAAATCTCATGTGTACATTTTAAAGGAATAATATGTGAAGAACGAAAAAGGTGTTAAATTTGGGTGAAATGATTGAAAGTTGGTGCCCTCCTGGCACAAAGCTGAGTGAGCAGACGTTTATCTCATTGCATTATTAGAATGATAAAAATGCCAACAATAAATCTGATATATGATTTATTCATATATGTTGAGTAATATATTTAAAGAAAAATCATCTTGCTGACATTTTTTGAGCTTCTTTGTGGCTGACTGGGAAACATACTCACCAGAAAAAGGAGATTCCATGTCATGATATGATGAAACTGCCAATTCACAGGCTTCTTCATTCTCCATCCTGTTAGAAGGAATATGACGAGAGAGAGAGAGAGAGAGAGAGAGAGAAAGAGAGACACACAGATGATAAACAATAGGGAATGAGATATGTGGGACAGAATGTGGAGAGAGATTGAGAAAGAGAGATAAATAGAGAGAGAGAGAGAAAGAGATAATTCAAGAAAGACAGAGACAGATAGTTAGACAGACACAAGAGAGAGAGAGAGAGAGAGAGAGAGAGAGAGAGAGAGAGATTGAGTGATGGAGAATATAGACATGCAAAAGTAGTTAATTAGACTTTAAAAGCCCCACTGTCCTACTTGTAGCTACTTGCTCCCTCTGTATCGAAAACTTCCCCAATCCGTGCCTGTTGGTCCCCCATGATCCTCTTTTTCTTATGTTAGTTGAGAGCTGAGTTAATGAGATAGCCACCTGTCAGTGTCCTCGCTGTGTGGTCTAATCCCCTATGGCCCAGTAGTATTGACGGTCTTTAAAATCAGTATGTTGCATATTTTTGTCAATGAAAAAAAAAATAGTCAGTGTATGATTTCACATATCTCTAGCACATGCCTGTTATGAGTAGCGTATGATCATCCAACAACTTTGTCATTCAGTTAGCCATTGCGACTCTGAAGAAGGCTTAAATGACTGATGAACTTGTTCTACACCCACTATAAAGCCTATCATAACTTTTTAGACCCAGTAAGCATCTCACCTGACATACGCCAGTCCTATACATGCTCCCAGGTCTGTGTCCCGGAGCAGTCTCATCTCTACAATCTCACCGCACCCCATCAGCAGGTCCCCTAGATCCTCCTTGCTTAGATTAGTTGGTAGTCCAGTCAGTTCTAACACATTGGGACCTTCAAGAACCTAGACAAAAAATGAAAGATTATTAAACAAACGTTTGAACCCCGTTAAAGACTCGGGAAGATTTTAGTGATAGCTAATTGGATTTAGAGCATTTCGAGGGGAGTCCAATCGACTCTTACACATTTGTTCCTTCGAGAGCCTAAATTGAAAATTGTAAATGGATGGAAGTTTATTGAACTCTTGACACATTGAGATCTTTAAAGGCTTTGACATGAGATGAAAGTGTATCAAAAGCTTTAAAAAGATGTGACATGACAACGTAAATAAAAAGTTACGTTTAGCCTTGCAATTTACTGCGGTTTAGAACCAATGCATCTTATACAAACAAACAACTTTGTCCAATAGTTATATATTAATGATGTTAAAACATGAATGATAAGGAATGCAATTGTTGCAGTCTGTCTGGTAAAGAAAAAATTACCCTTTGAAGGGGTATTCGAACCTGTGAGCTGTTTTCATTGGATGATCTTGTACTGTGCTGTGTCGTTGGAGGTTCATAGCTTGTTGTATCCACATCAGCATCGCATGACGACCTCTTCCCTCTCCTTTCACCAGTACCATCGCTAGACGACACACCGTCATCCCCAGAACTTTGACATTTTCCTTTTGTTATAAGACCTCTAGCTCTTCTTCTCAGGTTCTCATCTAACGAGCCTCCGGCGGACGACTTGAACGGCATCCCCTTCATCACCTTGGACATCATGTCAGGGAAGTCCTTGTCATTCCTGAGGTCAAAGTTCGGTGCGGACCTGATGGACGAGCCAGAGGAGTCGTACTGCGCATTAAAGTTTGTCTCGATCTCGAACTGAGACTGCCGCCCCAAGAACATCTGCATCAAACGGGCCTTCCCTTCTTCCACATCTCTGTTTCCTGAGAAAGAATATATATAATGTCATCCCACACTACTAAGTAATTCATTTTGCTGCAACAGGTTTCATGGTATTAATATATTAATCAAACTTCTGGATATTAAATCAGTACATAAAGAAGTGATGAGGATGACGGTAAAGTGGTAGCTCCATCCAGCAATGAATTCCCAATAACGGAAGTGTAGTGCCCACAGTCTTGATATCATGAGCCTATTAATGATTTCTATTTGTCATTACAGAAAAATATTGAAGTTCACAATTACCAGTATGAATGTAAGAATCAACTCTTTAAATACACAAATAAATTCTTGGCAGATTGGGCATTCTTCAAAAATTCACTTTTGGAGACTGAGAGGAGATTTTATCAGTGCAAAATGTGAAATTCTAGCACAATTTCTTCAAAGGTGAGCACAACTTTGATCCCAGCTCCACACATTAAACATTTTGTAACCATGATGATAGTTTTTGGATTTAATGCTTACTGCCTATTTTTTTTTATTTACAGTGATTTAACAGAAACTAAAATATATTCCTCACTGGATATGATTCCTGTGAATATTTGCTGTCATCCTTCTCTTTCAAAATACCAACTGCTACACCAAACTAAACAGGACAAAATTAGCTCTTTTATGCAGTGTATGTCTACTGGTGCGATTATTATTATTATTTTTTTTTAATACAATAGTCCTAAAATAAATTTAGAAAGATCAAGAAGAGCAATGGACCTTTTTTATTTATTTTTTGTTGAAAATAATTCATCCACATGAAATATCACCTTTGATTATTATAAGCCTAGGGAACAGAGAAAAAGTATTTCAAAGCAGTGATATTTTCCCATTTTTATTAGTCTAATGTTGGAATTTGAATTAAATTGAAGTGGGGGTGCTCACCATTATTAGGTAATCCAAAACGTTCAAGTTCTTTGACCTGCAAGACACTGGGTTTGGTCTTCTGGAAACCATCTTCCATCACTCTCCCTCTGCCTCTGCCTCTGCCTCTGGGTTGGGAACGGGGCACTCGCTCGGGTAGCGTAGAACTTCTTCCACTTCCTCTTTTAGGCTTAGAGGCACCGTTAACAGGCCGAGAAGACTGAGGGTTCCCTATATCATGGGTGGCTTTCCGCTTTCGCTCCAGCTATGTATGGATGAGGGAGGAAAAAGATGGTCAGTAAGAGATACAAAGAGAGAGAAAGAGAGAGAAAGAGAGATAGACAGAAAAAGACAAACAAATGGGCTAATATACAGAAACTTAAATGTGCAGTGAGAAGGCGACTTGTTAAACTCGCCAAGGTGCCATGTTCAAGTCGAGAAGGGGAGTTGCCGAAAGTTGTCAAGGCATCATGTTCAAATCAAAAAGCGAGAAGGTGAGTTTAACAACCTGTTTAAGTCAAGAAGGCGATTTGTTAAAACTCACCGTCTCACCATCTTGACTTTAATACCAAGGAATCTTGGTGAATTTCAGCATCTCGCCTTTTGGGACTTACAACGCGCCCTGGTAGTTTTAACAAGTCACCTCCTGTATTCTTGTCTAAAACGTGGTGCCTTTGTGTCTTTAAACATTCTTAACAGCTCGCCTTCCTAGTCTGAACTCATCTTCTCTGACTTAACAACGCGCCCTGCTAGTTTTAACAAGTCACCATCTTGCATTCTTGTCTAAAACGTGTGCCTTGGTGTCTTTAAACATGTTTAACACCTAGCCTTCTTGGCCTGAACAAGTCACCTTCTTGCTGCACGTTTAAGCTTCCATACTAATACCACAACATTAAACACAGCAGTGCTGTCTCTCCTATATTGATCATCTTTTCTTTGTTCTAAAAATCCTTTTATTAAGAATTCAACAGGGCTGAAACAGCATTATCATTTAATGCCTGAAAAGGAAGAATACAGAGTAACCAGTAATGCATTACTACCCCCCCCCCCCCCCCACAACAAGTAATGTAAGTAACCAACCTGGTCGTAGTAGGCCTGTGGAAGGGGAATGTCCAATGGGTTGATAGCTCTCCTTACACCTCGGCCAATCGATGGAACAAACATAGGGGGCGTTGCATATGAAGGAGCAGGTGACCTTTCTTCGGATGGGACATCAAAGACACAATCCATGAAGATTTCTTCCTCTAAGTCCAACAGGTCCATTTCTGCGTCTTGTTTCTCAATGCTCACCTCTTTTGCTGATTGGCATTTCATACTTCTAGTTGAGAGTAGATGTTAGTTTTATCTAGAGTTGACAAGATATAATAAGAACTGTTGGCATTTGTACATGCATGGGCCTTGAATTATGTCTTCTTTAAAATGAGCAGTTCTAAAGTAAATCTAGATAAACATATTTTGTTTTTTGTTACTATTAGATGAGGGCCAAGTCAAAGGGAAAACAATCTCCTTCTAAAGTGACAAGTGCTGCAGTGTATACGGGCAGCAGGGCTGCGTCTCAAGAAACCGTCATAAATACAAGTTCAGTGACATCCTATTGAAATTTGAAAAGTCAAAAAGTCAAATATACTGTGACAATCATGAAAAAGGGCAATTTGGTTATGCATCATGAATTTGCCCCTTTTTCATGGTCATTCCATCCATGCCTATCGTCTTCTTCTTCTCCTCCTCTTCTATCCACTTCTTCTATTTCCAGGCTTCATCAATTGTTCAAATAATGTTCATGAGGTCAATACGCATAATTAATAGCATTGACTCTCTTAGACAGAAATAACTGTCTGATATGGGTCATTTCTTTAATAAAACTGACATTTGTTGACATATGTATAGGCGGTAAGAGGAGCCAGATACAATCTCAGCGGAACAACCATCGATCAGAGACTGAAGCTTTCGGTCTATGACTCTCTATGCTTTGCTCGAGTGAACCTGCTCTTTCTTTCGGAGTCGGGCCAACTCGGACTTCGGGCCAACTCGGACTTCGGGCGAACTCGGCCTCGCTGTAAAAACGGTAGTTTTTGCAGGTTAAGGGTTAGGTTTAGCGTTAGGGTTAGGGTTAGGGTAAAATTACAAACAAATGACTGTTTTTACAGCGAGATCGAGTTCGCCCGAAGTCCGAGTTAGCCCGGATTCGCTCTTTCATATGCAGATAATATGACACCTCATTTATTGAGTATCACCTTCAGGATCACAATAAAGGTTTGAATTTCGATTTGGTAATAAAATCATTGACCAATTTTGTATGATCGCGCAATACATGTAGACTGCATAGGGATGCATGCGTGCAATCTCTACGGGAAGGATTTTAGCACACAAAATCGGAGTGCGCGATCAGACACCCTATACCTACATAAAATTGAATAAGTGGGACACACCAAGGTCGATTACTAACTCTGAAAATCCCCAGTCTAATACATGCACAACCTCAGAAATAAATTCAACAACTAATATTTAATTGCTTAGTTTAAGCAACACTAAATTAAGCTAAATCGGCAAAGATAACTCACCTGATATAGCTCTATTTTGGAGTAACCCTGGTTTTTTTTATTCTCAGAGCGCCTCAGAACACGGGCAGACTTAGACCGAAAGCTTCAGTCTCTCTAATCGTCGGTTGTTCCACTGAGACTACGTCTGGCTCCACTAGACCTCTGATTATTGGGGAATGACAACAAATGTTAGTTTTATTAAAGAAATGACCCAAATCAGATGGTTATTGCTGTCTAGGGCAGACTTAGACCTTATATTCCAAGAGCTTCTACTTTATTGCGATCTGTCTAGCTAGCTAGCTCACTGATATGATCTCTACGGATTTTTCCGTAGAGATCAGTGAGCTAGCTGTGCATAAAGACAATTTACTCTGACTTAGTTACGTAGTACGCCCTGGCTGTCCGTTAGTATTGCAGTGAAATGATACAAGATGTGACATCCTTCAAAATAAAACACTACGGACCATAACATACTATATTGGAGTTTTCAAAATTTACCGCATTAGGCCTAGTCTGAGGAATTATGTCTCCCTCCCCCCTAACTCTCTCTCTCTCTCTCTTCTCTCTCTCTCACACGCTCGCACACTATCTCTATTTTCTACTCCTTCCCCTTCCCAGTGGCGGATCCAGGGGGGGGGCCCCGGGGGGCCCGGCCCCCCCCCCCTTGAGAAAAAAATCATGTAAAATCACGTGATTTTTACCTTTTTTGGGGCGCTCAAGGGGGGGGGGGGGTGCAAATTGAAAAAATTTTCGAGGACCAAAACAAAACAAAAAAATGTGCTCACTACCCCACCCCCCCCCCCCCCCCCCCCCCACTGAGCGACTTTTCGGCCGGCGCGATTTTCCAAATTTCGGGAAGCAAACAAAAATGAAGAAAGTTGGGCCCCCTCCCCTAAGAAATCCTGGATCCGCGCCTGCCCCTTCCTCCCCTTCCTTCTAAACTCCCCCCCCCCCCCGGGCCCCTCTCTCTCGCTCTCGACTCTCGCAAAAGATTTTTAAAAATAATAAATACAATCGATTTCGGTCTAATGTGGATTAAGCCCCTGCTTGAATTGGTTGGAACCAGTGGCGTACGCAGGATTTCTTTGAGGAGGGTGTTTGAAAAGCACTAAGAGCATAATATTGTTTTTTTTTTGCCCACGGAAAGGTGAAAATCGCGCCGGTCGATATTTCGCTCAGTGGGAGGGGGGGGGGGGGGGGGGGGGGTAGTGAGAGCACTAACAAAAAATGAGGGGGGTGGGGTTTAACCCCCAAACACCCCCCCCCCCCCCCCTGCGTACGCACCTGGTTCGAACAGAAGAAGAAAACTATTTATAAAGGATTTTTTTCTTCTTCAATTGGCTCTCTCTATGTATAGGCAAGCACATGTATACGTATGGTGGTAGTAAAGATTTATTTCATATTTCTTGTGGAGAACTCGCAACTTTGGGTTTCACCCACAATACTCTATATTTATATCTATCGATGATAATCATTTTAAAATGGTAATATTTAACGGTGTTTACAAAAAAATCAAATGTGAACAAAAAAAACAAATACATGTTTTTAAAGACAGATATCACGAATTTAATATTTCATCATAAAAATATCAAACAACAATGAAGTGAAGAAAATATTCTTTGAAGAGAAATACCATCATATTAAAGGAAAGTGAATATCAATCTGACGCATATTTGCTAAAAAGCTGTAATAACAATTGAAAGTATTGATATTTGAAAGGTAATTATGTTGGTGCAATTTAGCTATATATTACAATCCTATATTATTCTTCTCTTTTTTTATTTTTTTTTTCTCTCTCTCTCCATCAAAGCAGAATACGGTGAAAAATCGTAAAAGTCTATGATACAAACTCGAGCCCTCGTGATGCTACATAGAAACTAATTTCATCTGCAGGGGCGGATCGGTGGAGGGGGTTGCAGAAGTTTTGCCTGCATGATCATTTTTGGGCATTGGTTCCCCTTTTCATATTCGATAACCGTGTTCCCCCCTCTAAATCTTTGGGGAAGTGGGACCTGCTTTACAAAATCCCGGAGCCGCCCCTGAACGAAAAAATTAGCGGAATAATACCCTATATTTGAATTTGGTCACACCACAGCCACCCCACAAGTATTCCATCTCCTCATCGAATAAGCGGCAGGGTTCAAATATATGCAGGTACCCTGTGTCAAATTATCAATATTCAAGGCCATACCTACGCCCTCTGAGCATGAATTGATAATGATCTCATTTCCTTCAATACCATTTTGTTCACAATTACGGTCACAATATTTTTTCAACATTATTTTATGCATGCATCGCTTATACAATAATCATAATAACAATATATAATCATAGTAATGATGATACAGTAATGATACAGTAATGATGCTACTACTACTACTACTACTACTACTACTACTCCTTATACTACTACCACTACTGCTACTACTGCTACTAATATTTTTATTTACCAAGTCTCCTCAGCATCAATGCTATTCTCCCGAATCCTGAGGGCATTGCAATCATTATTACCCCAGCAATTGCCACTTTGCCAGAATGCCAGGTACCCAATCTCAACCCATGGATTAAAAGTCAGGTGAATGGACGACTATGCCAATTATCACGAGTAATGGCACCAGGGCCCTGTTTCATAAAACTTTTTATCAATAACAAATGCTAACTTTCTATGCCAAATTTGCTCTCAGCCAATCAGATGCCACGATTTCAGTATAGCTTGTAACAGTTATTGATAGCAAGCTTCATAAAACAGGGCATGGTGACCCCACAATAATGTTGCTCCGGCGGCAATTATTATTATTGCTTCCAGCTTTACTTCGTTAAAAAGATAAGGTTAGTGTTATAGGGTTGCAATTAGGTTTTAGGGTATAGATTTTAGGATTGGAGTTAGGTATAGTGTTTGAAGCAGGGTTGAAGTTGGGAACTCAGATAGTGTAGAAATAAAATTTGACCGCGGAGCATTATTATCGTCGGAACATGATTGTGTAGTACGACCAAGCGCCTACCAATTTTTAATGATACATAATTATGTACATCACAATTCAGGTATTCACTGCAATATTGCGTTATTAACAAGGTGTGTTTCTGGCAGTGTTATTTTGTGTACGAATTGCATCTTAGCCAAATGATATACAAAAAACATGCTCTTATTACTATTTATTTACTACAGTTACAAAATATATACAATGCAATCAATTTTGAGAGATTTTGATGATTCCGTTTTTTTCTTTCAATGCATATAAAGAAGTTCAATTCGCAAATAATTCTAAGTCAGATGAATCTTTTTCAATCTTTATCAACTTGCCAGCAGTCTGTAATCCAATATTCAATTTTCCCTTCGCACACAAAGGACTCGATGCGAGAAACAACAGCGCAGCTAGGGAAGCAGCAAGTTACGGGACCACACTGTTACAGCTGACCTGAGATTGCGCTAAAGAGAATTTTGCGGTAGTGCTTCTATTACAGTATGGCTTTAACATTTTGGCGTTTGCAGTTTGTGGGTCGCTTGTAATCTTTAAATGTAACGATTGTGATAAGCATGAAACACACAATGATAAAATGCCTAAATGATATATAGCGCGTAAATATATACAATTCCATTCATGAGCAGGTAGAGTGACGAACATACAGTGAGCAAGAAAAAAAGACATTCCTCGTCTAATTTGTTAAAAGCACAGCTAACACCTTAACAAAAGAGTCAGGCGGAATTAGTGAAGCCTTCATAGAAATATATCAATTTAAGTTTTGATGATTGATAATTAAAAGAAAAGTTTTTGATTTCCAGAAGGCCTTAAGTTTGTTCTCAAAACTCTGTACAATGTACATATTGAGCGTCAAAGACCGCGCGAGTCGCTGACACAGTCCTACGTCAGTTAACGCCTCGTGTTCAACCGGCCTCAGTCACTTGTTATATACTGACGTTGTTATTGATGCGTAATTCTGGTTCCCTCAACACTGTCTTTAGCTTCACCCAGAAATCATTTCTCTGAACGCCTGGTTCCATGGGCCACTTCAGGTAGGTGCGCTTCATCATCAGCTTGTGCAGCTTGTAGTACTTGGTGATCTTATTCTCCGGGATCTCACCGAGGGCGATGATGATGAGGACGTCGCGGTCGATCAGGTTCGCCATCGCGAACTCTCGCTCCATCTTGCACCAGTGGCTGTCGAGGTAGTTGGCCGAGAGGATACAGAGGGTGAAACGGCTACTGTCAACGGCTTCTATGATGCTGTCTAGAATCTTCCTGCCCAGGATGAAGTCGCGCTCGTGGAGACACAGACGGAGACCACTGTCGCCTTCTAGGTGGCGAACCAGTTCATTATTGACCTAGCAAGGTGAGCAAAAAAGAATAGGAAAACGTATTAAAAGAAGGTATTCATACTTTTGTAATATCATCCAAGTAACATTATGATCAGAAAAGGACAAGTTTCCTTCATGGTTTTCGTACAAACTTATTTTTGATAATCAATTACTTGCACACAGCAATAAAGTACGACATGTACGCTGTGATTAAATTTCTTTGTATTATTTTGTTGGTATGAAACTTGTTAGTACATAGTCTCTTCAAGTTTAGTGTTATAAGCGGTAATTACGCGGTACACATTTTATTATCATTGAGAAAGAAGGAATAAAGTGAACCTATGGGGAGGGGGGGGGGGGGTATAACATTCTTACCCAGTCTTCATCTTTGTGACTGAAAGATACGAACGCGTCGTACAGGAATGGCAAATCCTCTCCCTTGATACGCTGGTACTTCCTTCTCCTCGCATTGACCAGGTTGAAGCAGTAGTTGATGTGAAACCTGAACTTGACAGCAAGAACAACGGTGACGAAAACCATACAGGATCCGACCCCGATGAGTATCCAGGTGTACAGAGGTAGTCGATGATCACAGTTGAGTGTCTCGGGATGGAAATCAATGACGAGTTTTCCTCGCATGTCGGGTGGGGACGAGCATATCATGTGGCTGTTGTCATCGACATACACCTTGGTCACATCGAGCCATTCCCTGAACCACTGAAGGTCACATCCACAGGAAAACGGGTTCCCGGAGACTGTCAGGGCCTTCAGAGTTCCAAGCACGGGTTCCAGGAGCGTCTGGTTGATCAGGTTTATCTGATTGTGTCCCAGATCCAAAGTGGTCAGAGGCAGATCATCAATAATGTTGTCCTCAAGGTGCGAAATCTTATTGTGACATAGGAGGAGGGCTTTGAGTTCTGGAAGATTACTTAATGAATTGTTCGGGATGTTCTGAAATCCATTGTAACAGAGATTCAAGTATTTCAGCCGTCGAAGTGATTTCAGGAATGGGACATGGATAGTCTCGTTCCACATGTTGTAGAGATTATTGTGTTGGAGGTACATATTCCCTAGGTTACCCAAGCTCGAAAAGGTATCTACGTGAAGAGCAGCCATATTGTTGTTGCTCAAGTCAAGGTTCTTAAGGCCAGATAATTTATCAAACGGAGATGGCTCAACAGTTATATTTTTTATGTTTGCTAGTTTGAGATATAACGTTTGAAGACTTTGTAAAAATCGGAACGCATCAGGTGAGAGTGATATATTAGTATTCACCCCAAGATCAAGAACTTCTAGCGAATTAAGGCCTTTGAATTCCTCACCAACGAAGTTCTGCTTAATCTTATTATTGGACAGTTTTAAGTAGAGGAGTTTCGATAGCCCACGGAAGCCACCTGAAGCAGAAATATTGTTAATCTTATTGTAATTCAAGTAGAGTGTTTTCAGGTTGGTGTTGGATAAAGCAGAAAACATTCCATCCCTAACAGTTGCGATTTGGTTACTGCTAAGATCAACAGTTTCTACCAGATGCAGACCAGAAAATGCCGTAGCGCCGATGGTGGTAACGAGACTGCTCTGAATAATCAGTGATGTAACATTTGATAGACCCCAAAACTCAGAATTCAAGGAAGTGATGTTATTAAACGAAATATCGAGCTTTTCCAGCGTTGAATTGCGCAAGTCTTTAAACTTGTCGATGTCCTGTGTTCCCAAATCGATTTCTTTGAGATACAGAGTATTTACTAGTTGGTCGGATATAGCCTCCGATAGAGCAGGTATAGCAACGGGGTCAAGCCCCTTGGAAAAGTCCAGTTCAGCAACTGACGCAATAGGATGAAAAACGCCACTTTCGATATCGGCAACCTGATTTTCCGTCATATCTAGAAAGTCGAGCTTACAATCCAGTAATGCTTTGAAATCTGCGTTCTGTAATGATTTGATTTGGTTCTTCCCGAGATGCAATTCTTGAAGGGCGGGAAAAGTGGCATCGGGTGTGAAACTCGCAGACTGCAGACGATTCGATGAAAAGTCTAACACGCGCAAATTAAGCAGTCCTGTCAGAGCTACGGGCAATGAAGTGAAGCCATTGTTCATGTACGATAAGTCAAGAACCTCTAAACCTTGTACATGCTCGAAGACATCATTGGGAAGCTTTCCGATCTGGTTATGATGGAGACTGAGGTTCCGTAGCTTCTCCTGATCTTTGAAGAAGACCGACCGAAGCTTCGAGATGCTGTTGTGGTGGAGCTCCAGGGTGACTAAATTGACAAGACCATGGAAGGACTCGTTAGTGATTACACGGATGGAGTTGTACGACAGGAGAAGTGTCTCAACGGTCGCCGGAAAGCCAGTTGGTATGGTCCTCAAATCCCTATGGCGACAATCAACGTAGGTGTCATTGACGATATTGCATTCCTTCGGGAGAGGTTTGACTCCTGCGGTAGGTGACCCGTCGGTGCCCTGTGGAAGTAGAACTACACACAGGCTCAAGAAGACAACGAAGTACATCATCGCGAACTTCATCTTTTCAAAGTTTACTGCTTGACTTATACCTGCAATTTTAAAGAGAATAATAGAAAAGATGAAGAAAAAGAAATTCTTCATCAAAATTATAAACAGTCATAAACAAAATTCAAATAAAATCGCCCTAATTTCTCTTCAAAGTTAGGTCTCCACCACTCTTTTTCATCTACCCTCGAAGCGATAATGGTAATAGAAAAATGAAGACACAGAGTTTTGAGGATAAATAACGAGCGTCCTTGATAAATATATTCAAATCCAGCTGTTCAAGGAAGTGGGAAAAACTGTCGATTCGATTCAGATAAACTGAAATTATAATTTGTTGTGGGTAAATTGTACAAGTTTTTACCTTATCCTAATTCTGCAAAAAGTTTGTCTTCTTACGCTGCACGATCAGTCACATGTCATTTTCCGTCTTAAAATGAACTTCTCATTCTCCTGCGGCATCCTAAGCATTTAATTATCTATAAAATATCATGATTACCATTTCACGAATTAAACGATGCTATTTAAAATCATGTCCTTGTCGTAAGTACCTATTGTTCTCAAATTATAAGATACTTGAATGTGGATTGGAAAGCAAGCATGGTAGTTTAAAAAATACCTGGATGTATGGAATGAATAAAGGAAGAAATTGATACATACTTGGCTTCAACAACTTCCTTGTTTAAATAAATAATTAAAGGCATTACATTTCTCTGATTATTTATCCTCAAGCTAAATTAAGTTACATGCTTAATTCTTCCCTGCGGGCTTGAGTGTGGGAAGATGACATATAGCTTGAAAGAATAATACAGTCCATGATTAGAGGCTACAGAGACTTGGTTCTTGAGAAAGATTGGGAATATCTCATGGACAGAAAAGTTAGTGTTCAGAATAGCCAGAGTAAAACCATCTCTCATCAACACAATAAGAAACAGACAAATACAATTTGTTGGTCACTTTTACAGTAAAGATAATCTAGACAAACCAACAATAATAACAGGGACGATTGCTGGAAAGAGAAGCAGGGGGAAGGCAATGCCTTACATAATTATTTGCAAAGCCTGACGATTGTTTTAAAGTTCCCTCGTCTAAAATCTTTGCGTTTCAGATATCTTCCCAGAAAAGTTAGACAATCATGGATAGGTTCATTGATTTTCTTAAGCAACCAATTCATCCGGCTTTAACCAATTTTTATTCATTTTCAAGTCCTTAATCTGAAATTTTGAAAGACATTAAGGACAGCGAACAAACTATTCTCTGTTGAATTACATGTTAAAAAATAAACTAACCGATATATTTTAATTGTTTGAGCCGGGGGTCTACACATCATGACTTTGTGGATCGTGGAAATACGCCTCACCAAATCATAAATCCCTTTCAAGTTCTCAATCTAAAATCTCTTTGTCCAAGAGTTGACTTACACGTTGGAAATAAAACTAAATGACAGTCTTTAAAAATGATCTATGGCGGGAGTCTGCAATTCCTGAATTTCCGGATAGACACATTTGTCATTGCGTTTCACTGGTCTTGCGGGTCATATCAAAATAAGGAGAGTATCTTTAATCTGGGAAGGTGAAAGTGTAACTTCCCCCTTGAAACTTCCCTGCTTTCCGGTGTTCTGTCATCAAGTTTGATCATCGGTTTCTGTCTGAAAGTGGAGGGCTACTTTGCTACTCACCTTTACTTTCAGTTGAAGGACATACTTAGTCTCAAGAGCTTTAAGGACTTAATTATCATATGATACACTTTCGCTTTCTCTTTTCCTCTGGCTCCCAATCCCCATACAACCCCCCCCCCCCCCTCTTCCCTGAACGAACTAGCTTACTTCCAATAATGCGGGGAAAAGTTCACCAGTATCATCAGTAGATTGGGAATAACTTTAGAAGAAAATGATACAAAATTTGCCAAATTTGGTTGAGTTGAGTACTTTTTAATTTTTATTATATATATATATTTTTTTTAATTCTAGACCTCCACTAGCTTTAACAAAAATACTCCTTACAGAGAAATTGTGTATTGAGCTCATGGCAAGTAATAAACTTCAGATTTAACGCAAACACAACATTCCACTTACATTTCTTCATGTCTCTTTAATGACTTGTTAAACACAGACTTGATGAATTGGAAATCTTTTTTTATCTTGAGTAACAACTGCCCCTCAAAACAAGATCACCCTGAATCTTGCGATCTTGGCCCATCACGGTAAAAAAAAAAAGTACGATTGGAAATTTATTGTTTGATGTTATACAAGTTACATGCCCTTGATACCTTGATGACATTACCATGAGATTCCCCTATAGTATTACTGGAGAAGCCTACAGCAGTGGCGTATCCCGAAAATGATCAGTAGGGGAACGGAATCTTCCAGGGGAGGGGGGGGGGGGGATAATTGTGATGCAAAATCACGAGCGGACCCAGGATTTCAAAAGGGGCATAATTTTGAAAATCTCCGTGACTGGCAAGAACAAAACAAAAAGTGTAATTTAGAAATGCCAGTTTAGGGTCACAAACCCGTGTGCCCCTTTGTGTCCACCATATAGGATACGCACATTTCACGGTACACCACTCCAATATTTTGTATTATCATTTTAATACTGAGTTACCCGTCGATTTGTAATCGAAATACAATGAGTGCTTGTTAAAGGTACTATGTCCCTTTTGCAGCCAACCTCAAATGCTGTAGAACTTTGCAGGAATTATGAATATGTCATGTATGTCCTATCTGTGAAATTTAAACGTTAGCAGTGTCCTCATATTCAAATTATGCAAGGAAACCCGTTTACTTGCTAGACTTCACTGTCAGACACTATTGAGTGACTGACTGGCTTTTTTTCTTCTTTGGTAATAATATACATGAAAAGAGTTGTAAAGGATACATGAGCATTTGTCTACATCAATAACCCACTTCTTGTGATGGCCAAGATTAAACTGATTGAATCTTTGCGCAGCATAAAACGTATGACCATTCGGTACAATTGTCTGAAAATCAAGACTATTACTTTTGGGCTCTATAGCCCTAAGGTCGATTTGACAACTAATAGTCGTTATTTTCCCACTTGAAGACATTTTCAAGCCCCACCTTTTTTAGGGAAGTTCTAAATTAGTATTATCTTTCAAATGCAGTTGGAATTTAACTTTTTAATTTGTTGGGCCTGCAAATGGGACATAGTACCTTTAAGGTTGTTTCTGAGCTTCAATCTCTTTTTGTTCCGCGTGTATACAGCATTGTAGCATAAAACACGAAAATTGTTCTATAAATTATTTCATGCAACTAGAAATAGTTGAATTTGGATCAAGCGATTTTGGTCACGACGATTAGGCATGTCTCATGACTTGTTTTTTCAACATGTTCAATGTTTGTGAAAAATATACTATATTTATTTCATTTCAATGGCTATAAAAAGACACAGTTATTCCCTTTTCACATGATTTCCTGGTTTTTTCCCGCTTAATGATGGTGTTTATTGATAGTGATATCTCAAATTACCATGATTGCCATTGTTCGAGTTTCATATATATTCAAAAAACAAGTGCCGCGTATTCTATAGGCCTGGATAATATCAATATCATGTAGGTGTAGATAATGACATGATAATGATAATAATAATAAGAAGAAGAATAGTAATGATTACAATACTGTCTAAAATTACACAACGAAACCTAAGATAAAATTAATTTTGTTCACCATGTAACCTCAGCACATGTTTCTTTTTCCAACAATTACTACAGAGATTTCTTTAGACAACTCTAACTGATATCAATATAAACACAGGGAACTACACATAATACAATGCAAATAGGTTTGTGCACCGTCTCACCAAATGATAGACCATGAGCAAATTTGCTGTAATCAGCTTAAAGAAACATGCGCTTTGGCCCTAATAATAACAATACAAAACATAATTTTATTAATAGTCGTATGTTGGTTCAAGATCTAAAAAGTATACAAGTTAATATTACGCAAATACTACATGTAGTACCTGATAAGATTGTTCGACTAGTTATCTAAAAACTAGATGGAATTCGACTGCGCGCAGTCGAAAATGATGCCTCCGTCATAGAGCAATTTTACAAACCGAAACGGAAGAAATTTTTCAAATTCAAGTAAGTGAAAATTCTCCAGTGGTTCTTGAGATATCGCGATAACGATCTCAATGTATGGAATTTCATAAGTTGACCTCTGTGACCCTTGACCTACGTGCTCCAAAATCTAATCAGATTGTTTTCCTATAGTGATACACACTATCACTAAGTTTGAAGTTTAAATCTCCAGTGGTTCTTGAGATATCATGATAACAATCTCAATGTATGGAATTTCATAAGTTGACCTCTGTGACCCTTGACCTTTGACATATGTGCTCCAAAATCTAATCAGATTGTTTTCCTATAGTGATACACACTATCACTAAGTTTGAAGTTTAAATCTCCAGTGGTTCTTGAGATATCATGATAACAATCTCAATGTATGGAATTTCATAAGTTGACCTCTGTGACCCTTGAACTTTGACATACGTGCTCCAAAATCTAATCAGATCGTCTTCCTATGGTGATACATACTATCCTTAAGTTTGAAGTTTAAATCTCAAATGGTTCTTGAGATATCGCGCTAACAAACTCAATACAAGGAATTTCATAAGTTGACCTCTGTGACCTGTGACCTTTGACCTACGTACTCCAAAATCTAATCAGATCGTCTTCCTATGGTGATAAATACTATTCCCGAGTCTTAAGTTTAAATCTTAAATGGTTCTTGAGATATTGTGATAACGGTCAAACGGGACGGACGGACGGACGGACGTACGGACGGACAACCCGAAAACATGATGCCTCCGGCACCACCTTCGGTGGCGGAGGCATAAAAATCATGTGGATATTCAAAGATAATGTAAATAAATGAGTAACAGATGCAAGTCATGTAAACCTGATTCCCATAATAGAAATGAATGGTGTGGTATAATTTTGCGTAAAAATCAATATCAACCACTGGATTTTATCACCTTGCCTGTCTAAGCATGGATCCTACCACATGTGGTAGTGTCTAAGCATCTGTCCCTTGTGCAGAAGATAATGCACATTGAAGTGACTTACGAATTTTTCGATTTATAATACTATTTTGTGCGATCCCTTTGGAGCTGCATGGCAACAATAATCCACCCCCGGTCAGATCCCCACCCCTCTCCCTATGCTCATCTTCTTCTTCCTACTCCTCCTCCTCTTTTTCTCAGTCTTCTTCCTCCTCCCCTTCTTCTTCTCGTCGTCGTTACTCTCATATTCTTCTAAGATATCCTTTCTCCCTCTCCTCTCTCTCTCCCTCATGATCCAGCTCTCTAAATCCTTCTCTTATAACTGCATAATACTGGTTACCAATGCCGTGAATACACCCCTATACTTAGTTTACATATTTTCCTTAATTACGTTAATTAGCAATGCAGACATATCCGCAATCGTTCCTAGAACAGTAATGTCTACCTTAAATCGAAACCAATTTTAATAATTATTACCAGTAATTGCGGATATTGCTTACCTCGGAAACCATTCAACTTCCTTCTCTTCTGACTACTGTCAAGTCGTCTGTCACTTCCATAAACATGTAAATACAGCACGTTTTCAGCGTTCTGTACCTGGATATCGAGTATCAGTTGGAGAAATTTGTTTCATTTGCCGTCTGCTTTGAAATATTGGCCGTTATATTTATTAGGACTTCAACACAGGCGAATACAGGCGAATAGAAGTGATATAGAATAACACAACGTAATCAATACAGAAGTGTTCTGCTA
Source organism: Strongylocentrotus droebachiensis (assembly GCA_035222895.1). Taxonomy (NCBI): domain Eukaryota; kingdom Metazoa; phylum Echinodermata; class Echinoidea; order Camarodonta; family Strongylocentrotidae; genus Strongylocentrotus; species Strongylocentrotus droebachiensis. The sequence goes on from JAVYIG010003277.1 coordinate 29,441, forward strand.
TATGCGCGTGCGCTTCGTGGGAACACAGTGCATTGCACATAAACCCCTTGTAATAGTGAAAGTCATTTTACTCTTTCGCAATGGATGCTGCATGCACTGTATGTGAACAGGTGAACAGCTCGAACGCGGGGAATCCCCACTAACCTATGACCTCGCCCGTGCATTGACTGTTCGCCGTCTTCCTGTGACTGGTGCATGATTAGGGTGCAGTCAGCTCAGACGTTCAGCAAAATTCTATTTTGAATGATTTAACAATGGTGGTAGGTTCTGCATGACCGCCATTCAATTTAGCAAGTCAAGCTTGATGGGATGATTCCAAATCATACACGTTAACGGTTAAGCCTATGTTGCGACCACTTATCATTACAGTTCTGCTTCTTTGCCAGAAAAAACGTTTAATCTAAGAAAACCGCTTTGATTTTAAATTAAACTGATACAAAGCATAAATGCACATTTACCTGTGCTTTTCCATCATTTTAAAAATAATGTTCACATTTCTAACATCCAACTTTGGATAAAACCAGGCTACCAACCTAATTCTAACTCTAACCCGATATGTTTGTATCATAGATTATGTTACATCACCCTTTCCAGCCAATATATAAAGCGGACGTACTGGGGGGGGGGGGGGGGTAAGGAGAGGAGGAGGAGACGATTGGGGGAGAGGAGAGAGACTGAGAGAGAGAGAGAGAGAGAGATAGAGAGAGAGAGAGAGAGGGGGGAGGGAGAGAGAAACGGAGAAAGAGAAAAGGGGAAATGAGGGGGGGGGGGGGGTAGATAAACGTTGAATCACGTACATGAAAGGATAAAGAATTTAGAGAGGAAAAAATAACATAATGACTAATGGTGGGAATTCCCATGAATGATCTAGGGCAGGGCTTTTCAAAGTCCGGACCGCGGGAGGCTGTTTTTTTTCTTTTTCTTCTTCAAACCTTAAATGGGCCGGGGGCAGAATCCACCCGAATTTGTCTAGGTTTCCTGGTTCTAAACAACAGTGCCTGCGCATGGGGTTCACTGCAAAATCATCCAAGCAAGGGGCTGGAGCAGGGTAAATTTAGTGTTTGGGGTCGGTGTGATCACCACACCATTGTTTAGCACAAACTTGTTTTGAACCAGCAACCTTGACAACTTGGCCAGTATGACGCCACACTCCGGGACTATATGAGTGCCGGGTTGGGATTCGAACCCGCAATCCGCGGATTGAAAGTCAAGTGAATGGACGACTAATATTATCACGAGTAATGGCACCAGGGCCCTGTTTCATAAAAATTGTCATCAATAACAAATGCTAACTTTCTATGCCAAATTTAATCTCAGCCAATCAGAAGCCACGATTTCAGTAGCTTGTGACAGTTACTGTCACTTGTTATTGATAACGACTTTTATAAAACACGGCCCAGGTGACCCCTGGCGACATTATTATTATTGCTCCCCGCTTTACTTCGTCAAAAAGATACAGTTAGTGTTAGGATAGCGATTAGGTATTAGGGTACATAATTGTTAGGATTGGAGTGAGTTAGGTAATAGTGTTTGATCCAGGGTTGAAGTTAGGAACTCGGATAGGGTAGACCTAACATTTGACCGCGTAGCAATTATTGTCGGAACATTGTGTAGTACGACCAAGCGCCTACCACTTTTAATGATACATACATACATCATAATTCAGGTATTCACTGCAATATCGTGCTCACAAGGTTTGTTTCTGGCAGTGTTTTATATTTGTGTACGAATTGCATCTTAGCCAAATGATATACACAAAAAAGAAGCTCTTATTACTATACTGTAGTTGCAAAATATACATGCATACAATGTGATTAATTTTTGAAAGATTTGATGATTCGACTTTTTGTTCTTTCAATGCATTTAAAAAAGTTCGATTTGCAGAGATTTCTAAGTAAGATGAATCTTTATCTATTTGTCATTGGTACATTGCATGCCCTGTATTAACTTTAAAGGTGAAATTCAAAGAAAATCACAAATACGTCAACTAATGTATCACTAGAAACTGGTAAGCTAACAGATGGCCATCGTACAAGTTTTAGGTCAACTACATATGGGGTGATTTTTAAAAATACAAATACAACCACCTCCATAGCAGCTGGGATATACGAGAGATTCGCTGGAAAAATTGCGATGTTTTAATGACGTCATTATATGGACCAATACTGCCCAAGCAGACGACATCCCATAAAGAATGAACATAATTGCAAAGCTATTATGTCAAACCATTCAAGAGGGGATATGACCCGATTCTGATAACTAAAATCTTTTGCTTGTAAATACACATGCGGATAGGGGTTAATAACAATCAAAGAAACCAGACTTTCAAATTGAAAAAAAAACCCGGAATGATATTAAGGACGGCATCTGTTCCCTCTTGAAACGCCGAACATACAGCGGTGTGTGCAGCTGAAAATACAATGGCGTCTTATTTTGTTTACAAGCGACAGATTCCTTTATTTTCTTATCGCTGCATTTGTCATCAAAATAAACCCATGCGCTGGGTTCAGAGTGAGGCAATAGATTATGCATTTAGCCTGACGGTAGTGAAGTAGGAGAAAGAACTCAAGAGAAGATGAAAACACAGGCACTGAAAATGTGTGAGATGTCATGGGACATCGTCTGCTTGTGCAAATCATGTCCATACTGTGATCTCACACATCTCAGCAGCGTTCGGAGAGCTCTTCAGGTGCTATGCCGGGGCTGTATTTAAGCGTTTTGTAATTCATAATAATAATTATTTTGAATGTTTCCAAGCATTGAATTTTGATAACCTTGTCGAATCATAGTTTCAACTTTGCAATAATGAAAATAAAGTTAGTTTTTAAAAATCAATGAATATCTACTTTAAGTAAACTAGAAGAAGAATTGCTAATTTCTGTTTACATTTTGTTTAAATACCATAATATTGGCAATCCATTTACACTGAATTTGTAAGGTTGATTAACCTGTCTTCCATAATACTTGTAAAGTTTGTATATTCTTAGATCAACAAGAAAACATACAATTTTTATCTGGAAAAGTGAAAAACGATGAAAAAATGTGATGATTCCGTTTATTAATGAATCGGTTGTTCTCATGCAAAATGAAATATGTACCAACAGAAGACAGCTTTGCTCGAAATTGTATGATATTTTGCCTATACATGAGTACATTACAAGTCGATTTTGATTTCAAAATGATAGTAGGTACATCCAATGCCCATTGTAAACAAGGCGTCATTGTGGTGGCGTTATTAGGGACTTTTAGATTTGCCGAACAACAACGTGGATTGCTACGATCGACGTCCTTTTAATGCACTGCCTTGAATGGACGTCACACGTATCAGTCCACGCAAATCTAAAAGTCCCTAATACCCTACTGCCAAGGCAATTAGCACATACACCATTAATAATGCTTATACTGTTCATTTCACATTTACTTTGAGTATAAGGGGGTCACTCTCATAACGAGCGTCAAAGACCGCACGAACAGCTGACACAGTCCTACGTCAGTTAACGCCTCGTGTTCAACCGGCCTCAGTCACTTGTTATATACTGACGTTGTTATTGACGCGTAATTCTGGTTCCCTCAACACTGTCTTTAGCTTCACCCAGAAATCATTCCTCTGGACGCCTGGTTCCATGGGCCACTTCAGATAGGTTCGCTTCATCATCACCTTGTGCAGCTTGTAGTACTGTGTGATTTTATTCTCCGGGATCTCACCTAGGGCGATGATGATGAGGACGTCGCGGTCGATCAGGTTCGCCATCGCAAACTCTCGCTCCTTCTTGCACCATTGGCTGTCGAGGTAGTCGGCCGAGAGGATACAGAGGGTGAAACGGCTACTGTCAACGGCTTCTATGATGTTGTCTTGAATCTTCGGGCCCACCCTGAAGTCACGCATGTGGACACACAGACGGAGGCCACTGTCGTCTTCTAGATGGCGAACCAGTTCATTAATGACCTAGCAGGGTGAGCAAAAAAGAATAGGTAAACGTATTGAAAGAAGGTATTCATAGTTTTGTAATATCATCCAAGTAACATTATGATCAGAGAAAGACATGTTTTCCTTAATGGTTTTCGTAAAAACTTATTTGTGATAATCACCAATACTTGCACACAGCAATAAAGTACGACATGTACACTGCGATTAAATTTCTTTGTATTATTTTGTTAGTATGAAACTTGTTGGTACATAGTCTCTGTAATTGTAGTGTTATAAGCGGTAATTACACGTACGGTATACATTTCATTTTCAGTGAGAAAGAAGGAATAAGTGAGCCTATGGGGAGGGGGGGGATAAAATTCTTACCCATTCTTCATCTTTGTGACTGAAAGAAACAAACGCGTCGTACAAGAATGGCAAATCCTCGCCCTTGATACGCTGGTACTTCCTTCTCCTCGCATTGACCAGGTTGAAGCAGTAGTTGATGTGGAATCTGAACTTGACGGCAAGAACGACGGTGACAAAAAACCATACAGGATCCGACCCCGATGAGGATCCAGGTGTAGAGAGGTAGTCGATGATCACAGTTGAGTGTCTCGGGATGGAAATCAATGACCAGTTTTCCTCGCATGTCGGGCGGGGATGAGCATATCATGTGGCTGTTGTCATCGACATGCACCTGGGTCACATCGAGCCATTCCCTGAACCACTGAAGGTCACATCCGCAGGAGAATGGGTTCCCGGAGACTTTCAGGGCCTTCAGCGTTCCAAGCACGGGTTCCAGGAGCGTCTGGTTGATCAGGTTTATCTGATTGTGTCCCAGATCCAAAGTAGTCAGAGGCAGATCATCAATAATGTTGTCCTGAAGGTGCGAAATTTTATTGTGACATAGGAGGAGGGCTTTGAGTTCTGGAAGATTACTTAATGAATTGTTCGGGATGTTCTGAAATCCATTGTAACAGAGATTCAAGTATTTCAGCCGTCGAAGTGATTTCAGGAATGGGACATGGATAGTCTCGTTCCACATGTTGTAGAGATTATTGTGTTGGAGGTACATTGTCCCGAGGTTACCCAAGCTCGAAAATGTATCTACGTGAAGAGCAGCCATGTTGTTGTTGCTCAAGTCAAGGTTCTTAAGGCCAGATAATTTATCAAACGGAGATGGCACAACAGTTATATTTTTTATGTTTGCTAGATTGAGATATAACGTTTGAAGACTTTGTAAAAATCGGAACGCATCAGGTGATAGTAATATATTAGTATTCACCCCAAGATCAAGAACTTCTAGAGAATCAAGGCCTTTGAATTCCTCACCAACGAAGTTCTGCTTAATCTTATTATTGGACAGTTTTAAGTAGCCTCCGATAGAGCAGGTATAGCAACGGGGTCAAGCCCCTTGGAAAAGTCCAGTTCAGCAACTGACGCAATAGGATGAAAAACGCCACTTTCGATATCAACAACCTGATTTTCCGTCATATCTAGAAAGCTGAGCTTACAATCCAGTAATGCTTTGAAATCTGCGTTCTGTAATGATTTGATTTGGTTCTTCCCGAGATGCAATTCTTGAAGGGCAGGAAAGGTGGCATCAGGTGTGAAACCCGCAGACTGCAGACGATTCGATGAAAAGTCTAACACGCGCAAATTAAGCAGTCCTGTCAAAGCTACGGGCAATGAAGTGAAGCCATTGTTCATGTACGATAAGTCAAGAACCTCTAAACCCTGTACATGCTCGAAGACATCATTGGGAAGCTTTCCGATCTGATTATGATGAATACTGAGGTACCGCAGCTTCTCCTGATCTTTGAAGAAGACCGACCGAAGCTTCGAGATGCTGTTGTGGTGGAGCTCCAGGGTAACTAAATTGACAAGACCGTGGAAGGACTCGTTAGTGATAACACGGATGGAGTTGTACGACAGGAGAAGTGTCTCAACGGTCGCTGGAAAGCCAGTTGGTATGGTCCTCAAATCCTTATGACGACAATCAACAAAGGTGTCATTGACGATATTGCATTCCTTCGGGAGAGGCTTGGTCCCTGAGGTAGGTGACCCGTCGGTGTTCTGTGGTAGTAGGACTACACCCAGGCTCAAGAAGACAACGAAGTACATCATCGCGAACTTCATGTTTTCAAAGTTTACTGCTTGACTAATACCTGCAAGTTTAAAAAGAATAATGGAAAAGATGAAAGATTTTTTTCTTCATCAAAATTATAAACAGTCATAAACAAAATTCAAATAAAATTGCTCTAATTCAGCTCTTCAAATTTAGGTCTCCACCACTCATTTTCATCTATTCTCGAAGCGATGATGGTAATAGAAATGAAGACAAGAGTCTGGAGGATGAATAACGAGCGTCCTTGATAATTGTATGCAAAGACACTTGTTCAAGAAAATAAGAAAAATCGATTCGATTCCGATAAACTGACATTCTAATTTGTTGTGGGTAAATTGTACAAGTTTTACCTTATCCTAATTCTGCAAAGAGTTTGTCTTCTTTAGCTGCACGATCAGTCACATGTAACTTTCCTTCTTTAAAATGAAGTTCTCATTCTCCTGCGTCATCCTAAGCATTTAATTATCTATAAAATAACGAATTAAACGATGCTATTTAAATCATGTGCTTGTCGTAAGTACCTATCGTTCTCAAATTACAAGATACTTGAATTAGTCCAGTAGACGGTACCATATACCATGTACATGACCTGGAAAAGTTGATAAGTACAAGGTTTTTTTGTTGATTTGTGTTCTAGATGGGTATTGAAGTAAATTCAACTTGGTTGCCAGCTTGGCAACCTTGGGCAACTTTTTTAATAGCCATATTAGCATAATCATCTAATTAGCATATTATGTGCAATATGTAATAATGTTGCTAATCTCAATCCTGGAAGCCTGAAAACATGAATAATACGACTTTTCGAGGGTTATATATGACAAGGAATTCATTTATGACACCAATTTTTATTTTTAAGTAATACAATTGTCTTAAATAGCATAATTAGCATAATAATGTACAATATAAGGACTTCGTTGTCATTGTTTATCTATAAAGCCTAAACATGGTGCAATGCAACATTGTAAATCCCTTATGAAAGATTAATCATCAATTCATGAGACGATATTCCACTATGTAGTATAATTAGCCTAATTAGAATAATCATTTAATTAGCATATTTGTGCAGTATGTAATAATGTTGCTAATCTTAATCCAGGAAGCCTGAAAACATGGATAATGTGACTTTTCAAGGATTTTCCATGACGAGGAATTCATTTATGACACCAATATTTATTTTTGAGTAAAGCAATTATCTTAAAAATAGCATGATGAACTTATTAGCATAATGTACGATATATGGAATTTATTGTCATTTTTTATCTATAAAGCCTAAAAATGGTGCAATGCAACATTGTAAATCACTTTTGAAAGACTACACATTAATTCATTAGAAGATATTCCATGTAGATGTCGTATAATTAGCCTAATTAGCATATACTGTATGTGCCATATGTAATAATGTTGCTAATCTTAATCCAGGAAGACTGAGATTAGCAACATTATTACATATTGCACATAATGCTAATTAGATGATTATGCTAATATGGCTATTAAAAAAGTTGCCCAAGGTTGCCAAGCTGGCAACCAAGCTGAATTTACTTTAATACCCATCTAGAACACAATTTAACAAAAACCTTGTACTTAACAACTTTTCCGGGTCTGAAAAACTTCTACAGGACTAAATGTGGATTGGAAAGCAAGCGTGGTAGTCTAATACCTGGATGTATGGAATTACTAAAGGAAGAAATTGATGCATACTTGGCTTCAACAACTTCCTTGTTTAAATAAATAATTAAAGGCATTACATTTCTCTGATTATTTATCCTCAAGCTAAATTAAGTTACATGCTTAATTCTTCCCTGCGGGCTTGATGTGGGAAGATAACATATAGCTTGAAAGAATAGTAGGTCCATGATTAGAGGCTACAGAGACTTCTTGAGAAAGATTGGGAATATATCATAGACGGAATATTGCGGATATTGCTTACCTCGGAAACCATTCAACTTCCTTCTGACTACTGTCAAGTCGTCTGTCACTTCCACGACATGTAATTGCTGCTCGTTTTCAGAGATCTGTACCTGGATATCGAGTATCAGTTGGAGAATTTTTTTTCATTTGCCGTCTGCTTTGAAATGTTGGCTGTTATATTTATTAGGACTTCAACACAGGCGAATACAGGCGAATACGTAATCAATACAGGAGTGTTATATGCCAGGCGCGCGCTTTGTGGGAACACAGTGTGCATTGCACATCAAGCCCTTGTAATAGCGAAAGTCATTTTACTCTTTCGCAATGGATGCTGCATGCACTGTGTGTGAACAGGTACGGTGAACAGCTTGAACGCGGGGAATCCCCACCAACCTCTGACCTCGCGCCCGTGCATTGACTTTTCGCCGTCTTCCTGTGACTGGAGCATGATAAGGCCCCCCCAAACAAATTGTTTGGTTGTCCTCGATTGCTATTTAGGAGTAGGGGCGGGCGGGCGGATTTTTTTTTTTTTTTTTTTTTTTTTTTTTTTAACTTCATTTTTTGTGTGTCTTTTTTTTTTTTTTTTTTTTTTTTTTTTAATATTTTTTTTTCCATAAAAAAAAAAAATCATTGGGATTGTCAAGCATTTAAACAAACGAAGTTTAATATACAATGAATATCAAGACCAACACAGAAAGTATTTTTGGGCTTTGAAATACAGCACCTTTTAAATCTCCATTGTACACTCTTATTTCCACGGCGTCAAATTTCACTCTAAATGGCGTCAGCTGGGAGTCAACTCTATTCCTAGTTAAAGTGACACGGATTCTGAATCAATTTTTTTTTTCTCCATATTTTTTCCCTCCACAGGGATTTTATTGATTTTCATTTGAAACAAATTAACAAATATATATTCAGGGTAATTTACATTTATAACATAAATAAAATTGGCTTTTCAAGATACAAGTATTGTTGAACTGTTGAGTTAACAGAAAACTAACAAATCAATAATTCATTTCTGACACTCATGGAAAGAAAAACAAATACAGAAAAAATATCATTTTAAGTAAACAAATTTCTGAATTGAAACCATTTTCTTGTGAATTTATAATTTCTACAAGTCGAATTTGCAATATACTTTTCGTTTTTGAAGTAATTTTTATAATCGAAACTCTAATATTATCAATTTTACTCGGATTGTGTGGCATCAGCTGAGAATTGACTCAATTCAGAGTCAAGGTGATTCGGAATCCGTGTCACTTTGACTAGGAATAGAGTTGACTCCCAGCTGACGCCATTTAGAGTGAAATTTGACGCCGTGGAAATAAGAGTGTACGCTACTTGCGCCCTCTATGTAGCAAACAATGCCTAATCGGTGACCATTGGTCCCCCATTATCCTCTTTATCTTATATTAACTGAGAGCTGATTTGATGAGATAACCACCTGTCCAGTGACCTTGCAGGGTGGTCTAATCCCTCCTGTAAACTAGAACAGATGGGCTTTAAAATGAGTTAGAGATACTCAGAACCTGACTAGAATGAACGGCATTTTGACATGACTGTATAGAAAAATAAAAATGGCAAGTTTAATAAATACCTAATTGTGTACTGAAAAGACCAAACTGGCAACGGGACGCATTTTGATCCTTGCAAATGCATAAAATGGTATGTTTGGCATTTAAGATTGCTCCCCCATAAAAAAATATATTAAAAAAAAAAAAAAAAAAAAAAATTGAATAAAAAAAAATTAAAAATATGAATAAAAAAAATAAAAAAAAAAAAAAAAAAAAAAAAAAATACGAGCGGCCCGAAAATGACGAGCGGGCGGTCGAGGACAACCAAATGATTTTTTTTTTGGCCTTAGGGTACGTGCAGTCAGCTCAGACGTTCAGCAAAATTCTATTTTGAATGATTACAAACTGGTGGTAGGTTCTCTATGAATGCATAACCGCCATTCAATTTAGCAAGTCAAGCTTGATAGGATGATTCCAAATCATACACGTCAGCCTAGTATGTAGTGCTTGCGACAACCAGAAAAATAAAGCCACTTTGATTTGAAATTAAACTGATACAAAGCATAATGCACATTAACCTGTGCTTTTCCATCATTTTAAAAATACTGTTCACATTTCTAACATCCAACTTTGGATAAAACCAGGCTACCAAACCCCGGACCAAACCCTATTCTAACTCTAACCCGATATGTTTGTAGGAACAAACTTCCACAGATTATAGAGGAGGAGACCAGGGAGTGGGAAAGGAGAGGGAGGGGAAGAGAGGAGATGAGAGGGAGGGGTAGAGAAGAGAGAGAGAGAGAGAGAGAGAGAGAGAGAGAGAGAGAGAGAGAAACAGAGAAGAGGGAGAGAAGAGAGAAAGAAATAGAGAGAAAAATGGGGCGAGAAAGAGAGAGAGAGAGAGACACAGGGGGGGGGGGGGAGAGACAGAGAAAAGGGGAAATGAAGGAGTGGGGGGGGGGGGGGGGTAAATAGACGTTGAAGCAGGTACGCGAAAAGGACAAAGACTTTAGAGAGGAAAAAAACAACGCAATGACTAATGGTGGGAAATCCCATGAATGATCTAGGGCAGGGCTTCTCAAAGTCCGGACCGCGGGAGGCTGTTTTGTTTTCTTCTTCAAACCTTAAAAGGGCCGGGGGGCAGAATCCACCCGACCCCCAAAGTTTTGATACCAAACTCATATAATTTCGACCAAAGTGTACTGCGTATATAGAGTCAAAATAATATCGCAAAAGGAACATTTCCCCATAAATGTTATTATGTAGGTCTATTGTAGCCTACACGATGCATAATTGCCACTTCGCGGGTGTGTGAATGGTATTGTTATTAGTAATAATTCGTAACCCATTTGAGATATAGATATGCAACTTAATGGACTTATTCTTTATGAAATTCTCTATCAATATGCCAAGGTGAAGACTTTTTCGTCATTCCGTGGCCGCGATTTTAAGGGGGCACAACCCAGTCCCAGTCCCCCCCCCCCCCCCCCCTCCATTGCCTGTGAGATCGAGAATACCAATTGACCCGGCCTTTTTAAGATTAAACTGTAAAAAAATTCCCCTTAGATCAGACTATATAGATCAAACTAAATTTACCCATTGTTTCGGACCTGTTAGCTTTCAAGGAAATCACAATCTGGAACATCAAGCAAAAAGGTTGAGAACCGCTGATCGATAGGGCATGTAATACCCGATAATTGAGAAATAAACATAGACGTTGACACAGGTGCATGAAATGGATAACAAATAATATTTAGAGAGAGACAAAATAGCATGATGACAAATGGTGGGAATCCCATCGAATGATTCCGTCACGCAGGGTATGCAATACCTTATAATTGCGACATAACTCGGCGTTGTTATATGCCGCATATCACTTGTATTGAGTAATTTCGTGAACCCCGCGGCATCAAACTGTCATTTTGCTGGAGTAACTGACAGAAGCCCTGAGACAGAAGTGCAAGTGCAGGGTGGAGAGATCTGATTTCATATAATAATCATTGTCTTGATCTTCAAGGTGCATTCTTCGAGGCATTCCTGCCTTAACTGCCATCACATCGTATATATTTTTCTTTATATATTGGTCAGGTGTTTTGATTCTTTCAAAATGTCTGCTTGCAATGGAGACCGGTAAGCCAAGCAATTATAATTTAAGCCAGTATATAATTCGGCTTCCCACTCTCTCTCTCTCTCTCTCTCTCTCTCGCTTTCTCCTTCCCTCTCCTCCCCTTCTCCTCCCCCTTCGTGTTGCCTTCTTCTTTGGTGTCTTTATTAATTGTAGTAGTACTAGTAGTAGAGGTAGACTACTCTCTCTCTCTCTCTCTCTATCACTCTCTTCCTCTATCCCGTTCCCACCCGTTTAAAGTCTGTATTTGGATGCAACAGTGGCACAATCACACATAAATAAATTGTTTAATGATTTCATATAGCCTCCCCCGATCTCCCCCTTCTCTCTCTCTCTCTCTCTCTCTCTCTCTGTGTCTTTCTCTCTCTTAACCAGTTGTTAACATGTACTTGGCTATGAGACATGGTGCAGTCTTTGCAATACCTTATTCACACACCCAATATAATTGTTGTCGACGAATATTATGTATCACAGTATAATGTGTCATGGCTTTCATAGAGGTCTATAGTACAAAGTTCATTATTTCATATCCACTCGATTATACTCAATCGAACGGTTCCCAGTGCATGATCACTACACTGTAAAAAAAATAATAGTCGAAATAACTCAATAAAATTGAGGAAAAGAATTGCCTTATTTTTATTAAGTAAATATTACCTACGGCATCTTAAGTAGAATTTACTTATTTTGCTGAATACATTTTTACTCAGTTAAATCGAGTTACATTAACGTAAATAATTTAAGTATTGTAATCATTTTAGATAATTAAAAAAAAGCTATGATAGGATTACATATTGCACGATTTGGTACCCATCTAATCTAACAAGTAACATCCACTAATCATTAACCGTATATATCTACCACCATCACAAACTATTACATACGCTTCAATTCGACACATATTGAAAGGCTCCAAATTTTATATATACTTGATCGTAGCATCTTAAAAGGAAAATTGGTTAACAATTTCCTGAAATATCAAGTTTTGATTTGTTTTGAACTGGGTAAAAATTGAAAATTGTCTTGTCTTTGCTTAGCCATGTTAAATGAATTAGTAAATGTTTTAAAGTCCTTACATTTTCATTCAACTACAAACACAAATTGTTTTATTTAAAAAAGAGTTTAATTTGGTCTTAATGAATATTCATAAATTATGTAAATAATTCTATTACGCACTGCATCGGTCCTTACTTTAAAAAGATAAGAATAATCAACATAAATTGTTTGAGTAATACGTATAATTTCTGATTTTGAGTTAAAATTACTAAATTAATACAAGCTGAAATTACTTAAAGTTCTTATGTTTTTGATTTTACTTAAATATTCCACGTATGTTCTACTAAATTGAAAGTTTGAGTTAGCAAGACTTAAATTTAGTGCGTAAGTGGCAAAACTAATGTTTTCAAGTAAATTCTACATGGAAAAAATACGTAAAAATTACCAATGAACAAATTCTTTTTTACAGTGTAAAACGCCTATTTTCCCTTTCCAAACACTGTCGAACGTGTAAATTCCTTTATCTTGTTTTAAATTGTATATTTTCATGTTTTATCTCCTTCTTCTTCTATTTGATCTTATAACAGAGATGATACCAAGAATGGCGATGAGATGAAATCATTGGCTGGTACGGACTCAGAGGTAGGTCCAACGTAGTGCTTGTATTCATGCTTCATGCTTATAGATAAAATGAATCATGTGTCAACTGCACGGGTGAACGAACTTTTAGCCAAGCATGCTTCCTGTAAGGCGACAAAAACAAGATGTTGTATTGCCCTTTGAATGCCACAACATACGTCGCGTCGGTCGGTAGGTCGGAAATCTTTTTTCCCCTCCCTCTTTGGGTTGATATTTCTCAGTTTTGAATGCATTAGTTATTTTTGCCCTCTTTTGGACTGATATTTCTCAGATTCAGCCACAAATATGTTCAAAATGTATTCATGTTGTTTTAAATGTGAGTGAAAAAGAAAAATATGAAGACAAATCTGATCTGGGGCATGTTGAACTAAAGTTTCAAACACTATACTTAGTCGAAATCTCTCTCTCTCTCTCTCTCGCTCTCTCTCTCTCTCTCTCTCTTTCTCTTTTTCATTTTTTGCTTCTATATAACTTAGCTAGTCTTGGGCGAGGGAAGAGAAATTTCTATGACCATTTTTGGTTTGAGGATGTGTTTTCATCTGACATGTACACACAATGAAATAATCCGGAGGCTTACTATTTTCAAGTTCATACTTTTTGTTGTCCTACTTTTCTTGTTCAAATGTAATTATTTACGAATGTACAATCTGATGTTTTATTTGATGTTCAAGAATAAATAATTTGAATTGAATTGAATTGAAGACAGCGAATATCTTTTACTGCTTGTAGTCTGATAATCCATAATACTTGTTCTTTTACGTATCAATCGCAGCCTGCTCCTACGGATCTTATCGAAGCCGGGATCAAAGCCTTCAAAGATGAGATCGAATCAAGCATTAAAAACAATGCTTCACATCTCTTCATGATCATAACATCTGGGATGTACGTTGTCACGACGACCACTGGAGACGGCGCAGTGTACTATATATCCCTCTTCTTTAGTATCTTCATTTTCATCAACGTCATCATCCTACTTGTCTTGATAGTTGTTCGAAAAAAGGTATAAGGTTTTCGTTTAGTAGTAAAAAAAAAAAAAAAAAATGTTCCTTACTTATCAGTATCATAAAATGCGACATAGATTATATCAATAATGATAATAATGATGCTGAGGTGGGTAGTAGTGGTAGTTCTATAGAAGTAGTAGTAATAATGGTGGTTGTAGTAGTAGTAGTAGTAGTAGTAGTAGTAGAAGTTGTATTAGTCGTAGTAGTAGTAGTAGTAGTAGTAGTAGTAGTAGCAGGGGCGTACGCAGGGGGGGGGTTGGGGGTTCAAACCCCCCCTTTGGTATTTTTATGTATGTAAACCCCCCTAAAAAAACCTAAACCCCCCCCCTTTGGTTTTTTTTTTTTTTATTAAAAAAATAAATAAATATATATATATATATATATATATATATACCCACGGCTAACCTAAATAAGGTGACCTTACCCCCCCCCCCCCCCCCCCCAACGAAGAAAAATGTCAAATTTTGAAATTTCGAGACCAAAAAAAAAAAAAAAAAGTGTCCGCTTACCCCCCCCCCCCCCCCCCCTACAAATACTTCTACGATTATGATCATGATGATAATGGTGATGATGATGATGATGATGATAATAATAATAATAATAATAATAATGATAATAATATTAATAATAATAATGATTCACATGTAATAATAATAATATCAAAAATCTATGTTACTCAAACCCCTTTATTTCATTCTTGTTATGAACAGGCTTTTAAAACGACGGATGGACAATGCCCGGTCAGGACAATGGAGAAGGCAAAGAAACTGCAGAAGTTCTACCGCGGTTTCAGTATCTCACTAATTGTCCTTCAGGTTTTCTTCACGATTGTGACCGGGGTGAGTGTAAGCGGAGTTATGGAGGACGACCATAGAAATGATACATCAACGGTCACCATAGCAACAAGCACGATTGGCGAGTACGTCGTGAATACCACTTCGGGATGATGTAAGCCTTGCAGAGTTATTTACATAGCAAAATACCTAGAATTTGTATTAGTTAACATTTTGTAGAAATTTCGAGGTTTGAGCGAACTAAAATAGGACTATTATTCTCCCTGTGTATCCATGTGACAGCATAAAATAGTCCCCTGAAAATGGATTTGTACCGTCACCAAATTGTATTATAGTGACTTTTACGAAATAGTCTGACGCCATCACGAAAAACAGAGCAATTCTTCACTCCCTACCTCCTCATCAACGACAAAAAAAAAATGCTAGGCGAATTTTAGGCCTTTGACAAGCAATAACCCTCACAAAATCAACCTGGCGACCTTATGGCGACGGTACAAATCCACATTACAGCAAGAAACTGTATTATGCTGTCTAATTGGCCATTATTTCTTCCAGAATCTCATCAGGACACATTTTTATTCCCATTTGGAATGATTTTCTGCCTTGTGGATGTTAAAAATGAACTGCCATTATTACCTCTTATACAATAGTGATTCCAGTCGGACTGTCGCGATTGATTGTGCCTTAAACCCTTAGCAACTAAGTGTCATCTTTTGGTGACTCTTTGTAAAAACAATTCGATTATGAATGCTCTGAATTACAAACTTAAGCACAAAGTGCGAGAATCATTTGAAACAAATTCAGTCCATTTATGTTGCTGTCCATTATCCCGTTCATGAATAAGAGCGATTTAATCAAAAGTAATACGCAGTATGTAAAGAAATATTATTACAATAGACCTAACATTATCAAATTTCATCAGTTATTCAATATACATTTTGTTTAACAGTATTTGAAGAATCTTTCTAAATTTTGTAAAATCACAACGTCGAAGTTTGGTAAAATACACGTATTTTTTTCTTTCAAAGCAATAGACCCTTGTTGTACATGTATATATTTATATATATATATATATATATATATATATATATATATTTGTAGCATAGTATATACGTGCTGTTAGGAATCAAAATCCTATATAGAGTTTATAGCTTTACTTAAGTTTTTGTCGTTGCTGTTGTTGTTGGAATCTTGCTATCAAATTATTGTGTGTTGTTTGCTGCCAAAAAAAACTTTCTTTAGTAAGATATTTCGTTTTTACTGCCCAAGTTGTAAAATATCTTTGTACCATTTGTCTGTATTTCAACTTTTCATGCAAACAAAAACATTCATCAATTTGAGGAGGAAAAGCTGACTTATTCATACCTTCAGAATAATCCAAACTGCTATATGGATTAACATTCTGCCTTTGTAACCTAAAGTTATCTGCCTTTATACATTGACACTGCGTCTCTCTTCAAATACACTGTATTCTTAAATCTTAAATGCAAATGCTATTTTTTATCAGATTTTGTCAAATGTAAATATAGCACCGATTCCTGCCTAAATATAAATCGTATGGTTACAAACATGGAACCAAAAAGGATGTTTAATAGATTTTTAATATATTTGCTTAATTTTGTATCTAATGTACACACTGCCTGTGGATAAATTGTATATAATAATAATAATAACAATAATGGACACACTAAAATTTAGATAAATCTTTATTCAAGATATTTTGCTATTTTCTGAAAAAAATGATTTTTTTTTTTCTTCTTCAGAATAACATTTCTTTTGAACAGCATTTGCTTTTGGGAATTTGCAGTGTTTTTTTAAAAACAATTTATGTAGCGGGCTAGTAAAGGTTGATTATTGTAAAGTACTGCTTTTTCTTACTCTATTCAGGCAATCGCATTTGTTACTGTAAATGATCGTATTTGTGCTACTAATTGAATAAATGCCAAATTTTTCAAATATGTATGATCATGCCTTGAATATTTACACTTCTATGTGTGTGTGTGTGTGTGTGTGTGTTTGTGTGTGTGCGTGCGCGTGTGTGTGTGTGTGGGAGGGGTTTGTAGAAGGGTTTGAGGGGTGGGGTGGGGGGCTTATGTGTGCATATGTTGGTATTGATATAGGTCTAACATCATATTGAGGTGACTGATTTTTTCCTGTGTTTGAATGATTAGTTTATATTAGCATTTGTTGTTTTCTATATGGAAGTCAAATAATCACATACTGATTATTCAGGCAAACGTGAGTTGTTTAAGAACTTTGAAGAGTTAAATTTTCAAATTCTAATAAATTGAAACATCGATTTATTATCGATTCCACAGTGAATGATGCGGCTTTAATCAAATCACATTCAAGAATATTGTTTGATCTGTATTGTGATAAGATGAGATGAACACTAGTCATAGAATTATTATCATCATATGGGAGGTGATTAATATTTATTAGTCAGTCACGGAAAAAAGTGCCTTGATTACTTTTGATTTTGAGAAAGGGCTATACAGACACTTCATTATTTTAGACTTCATGGTTACGAACAGAATGATCACATTCCTGTCGATCTATCCCATCATGATGATCTCAGACAGAGTAGAAACATGGGCTTCAGTAGATTTTCCGTATTAACGAGATAAAACTTTTGGGATGATATTGCGATTCTAACATGTGAAAGGTTAGTCGAAATTCTTTTGATTTTTTAAAAAATTTCATCTATTTCCATCAGTATTAATTAATTAATTAATTTGTTTGTTTATTAATTTGTTTATAAATATAAATATAAATTCATTCAATCATTTATATATCCGTATAGTATTTCCACTGAAGTCAACGAGGAAGAAAATTGATGGGTCCGTTTCTTAAAGCCTCACTGCTCTACTTATAGCTACTTACTCCCTCTATATAGAAAACAATGCCTAAGCGGTGCCCGTTGGTCCCCCAGGATCCTCTTTTTATCATGTTAATTGAGAGCTGAAATACTAATAGTTTTGTTTAAACTCCTCTCTGAACTAATCTGACTCGACGATCGAGTAGAAGTCGGTTGTATTACTTGAATCAAGGACAAATCAAATGAAAGGTACATCTAAATACTTTAAAAATGGGGGGAAATTAATGAAAAAGTTGCGCTAAGTCGATCGCTCTATATACGGAAAAGGCCGCCTCTGAGCACAAAGCTTTAATGTTCGTGTCTCTTTTTCTCTATCTGCGTTATTTTCTTGTTTTGTTTTCCTTTTGATGTCTTCCTTCACTTCCTTCTCTATTGTGTTTGGTAAAATGTTCCCTTTAGGTCACCTTTTCCCGTTTTTCTAGAGTCTCTTTCAGGACATTGCATTTATATAATTGTATCTCCTCTCTCTCTCTCTCTCTCTCTCTCCCTCTCTCTCTCTCCCTCTCTCTCTCTCTCTCTCTTTCTCTCTCTCTCTCTCTCTCTCTCTCTCTCTCTCTATTTAACGCGCACTTATTGGCACCCTTTGTAAAACAGTTGGTCTTAGTGGAAGCAGACAAATCCGGGGGTGGTAATTACTGTTTACAGAAATCGAACAAAGAAGAAAGTCATGAACATTGACATTCGAGATGAAAAAACTTTCTCCTTGTCATTTTGGTCCTGATGCGTAGGCCCTACGAGAAGAACTGTATTCACAAAATAAAAGAATTGCATTTTTGCCATACATGTTCCTAATTTGTTATGGGCGATTAACTTTTACTTTTAAATATGTCCCCCGTGAATAAAAATGTGTTCCATTATTCTAAGATCCAGAAAAAATAGACAATTGGAGTAATTTTGTATAATCTTAAAAGACCGCTATGATTTTAAATCAAACAGATAAAATCATAATGCATATTTTTACCTGTGCTTTTCCATCATTTTAAAATACTGTTCAATTTTCTACTTTGGATAGACCTAGGCCAATATATACACCAGGACCAGGCTACACAACCCAATTCTAACTCTAATCCGATATGTTTGTAGGAACATACCTCCACATATTATGTTTAAGACGCAAATACATGTATGGATACCCAACCTCCTCAGTATATTTATATTTATCTCACTTGTTAATTCGTTCGATCACCTGACAACTCCTCTTGCTCTGCTTTAATTACTATGTTAACTATTGTTCTGAATAAGACTAGTTTATAAAACAACATTCGATCCTCTGTTAATTTGTGCTGAATCATAATATGTTTAACCTTGTTTATTTACTGTTAATGTCTACATTTTTGTAAATTCATTAGTAAATGTTAATCTGTATAATTATGTTACACCAGTGAAAATCAAATATCCAGAAATGGACAATAAATACTAAAATTGAATTGAATTGTTACATCACCCTTTCCAGCCATACAATCAGATGAGGCGAGTCGGTAAAGCGTCTGCCTGTCAAATCAAAGATCTCGGGTTCGAATCCAACCCAGACGGATGACTGAAGCCTGCGTTGTGTGTTAACGTGCCCCTCCCCTTGTTTTATAGACGCAGTGGAAAACACTCCGTCCCTCAGATAGGGCGTTAAATGGAGACCCCTATACCTTTGCACGTTAAGGACCTACTGCACTATTCGTATAAGAGTAGGGGGAAAGAGACCCGAGGCTACAGTGATTCAGTTCGCTTTTCGCCTCCCAGGTAGGTGACGCCAAATACTTAACAACAATACTTAATAACAATAGAGATACTGGAGGGAGATGATTTATGGTGGGAATCCCCATGGATGATCTAGGGCATGCAATACACGATAATTGTGACATATCACTTGTATAAAGTAGTCAATGGTTCATTTTGCTGAAATAACTGACAGAAGTGCAAGTGCATGCATGGCATAGAGAGTTCTAATTTTATACAATTTATCATCGTCTTGATCTTCAGGGTGCATTCGTCGAGGCAGTCCTGCTTAGACTATCATCACATCGTACATTTTCTCTTTAAAGATTGATCAGGTGTGTTGATTCTTTCAAAATGGCTGCTAGCACTAGTTTTGGAGACCGGTAAGTCAATCAATAATTTAAGCCAGTATAATTATGATTCGGCTTCCCTCTCTCTCTCTCTCTCTCTCTCTCTCTCTTTCTCGCTTTCTCCTTCCCTTCTCCTCCCCCTTCGTGTTGCCTTCTTTTTTGGTGTCTTTATTACTATTATTAGTAGTAGTAGTAAGAGTAGTATTTGTGTTTGCGTTACCTCTCTGTCTATCTTTCCTTTTCCTTGCTTCTCTTTCTTTTTCTTTGCCCTCCTCTCTCTCTCTCTCCGCCTCTCTCTCTCTCTCTCTCTCTCTCTCTCTCGATCTCTTCCTCTATCCCGCTCCCTCTATTTAAAGGTCTCTATTATGATGCAATACTCCCCCCTAGCTCTGTCTTTCTCTTTCTTAACCATTTTGTTATACCATGTACTAGCCTATGCGACATGGTGCAGTCATTGTAATACATTATTCACACACCCAATATTGTTGTCTACGAGCCATGGTGATGATAATTGCAAATATGTATCACAGTATGCGTAATGGCATTCATAAAGGTCTATAATACGACGTTCATTATTCATAGTCATTCGACGACAATAGACTCAATCGAACGGTTCTCTGTGCATGATCACTAAAATGTTGAGTTTCCCTTTCCAAACACTGCCGAATGTATAAATTCCCCTATCTCCTTTATAAAATTGTATATTTTCGTGTTTTCTTTCCTCCCCATTTGATCTTATAACAGAAATGATACCGAGAAGGGCGATGATCATGAGTTGAGATCATTGGCTGGTACGGACTCCTTGTCAAATGCACAGGTGAACGTAGTTATGTGTTGCTTGTTTCTCCCGCGTAATGACTATGTGATTATTTGAAAGCATTTTCCGTGCCCCTCAAAGAATGATTTTTTATTCATGAAGATCAGCAAAATCGTACTTCAAAGAAAAAGTAAGAGAGTAAGATTTAAAATAGAATATCGTTGTCATTCACCGGTTATTTGATTAATTTTCCCCAAAATAATTTCTCATATATATTTTCCTCATAGACAAAAACAAATTAAGGTAAAGACGGTCGTTTCGTGTATGAAGAAGCTAAGATCTGGAACATTTTGCAAGAAAATAACACATTGTGTCACCTTAGTTTCATTTAAAACGTTTCTCAACAAATGCAATTTCCTGCTATCACTAACGGGATCTGTAGAGCGAATAACTCAAATGTCTAGTAAATTAATGACCCCTTCACCATTCTCCCCCTCCCCCTCTATTCCGCCCTTATACTCCCCTTACGATTTATGTATGTATATTTCTCTTTGATTTTCTGATTTAGATATTTACATTATGTTTATTGATTTTTATGTTGTATATTTGGTATATCTGTGATTGTATTGTTTCATTTTGTTTTAAATGTGAGTGGACCCCTATGAAAAGAAAAAAACCCAGCACTCGTGCTGATCTGGGGCATGTTTAACTGAAGTACCAAACAGTATACTGCTTTGTAGTCTGATAATCCATATAATATTTGTTCTTTTACGTAGCAACCGTCGCTGCCGCCACCGTCGCCTGCTCCTACGTCGGATCGGATTATCAAAGCCTTCAAAGATGAGATCAAATCAAGCATTCAAAACAATGTTTCACAACTCGTTATGACCGTAACTTCCGAGATGTACGTTTACATGACGGCCACTGAATTCGGCGCAGTATACTATATATCCCACGTCCTTAGTGGCTTAATTATGATCAACGCCATCATCCTGCTTTGCTTGATAATTATATTCCGAAAAAAGGTATGAAGGTTTTCATTTAATAGTAGGTATAGCACACCAAAAATAATTACAACAAACACATGTTATTTGATGGTTGCAAATGATCAAGCTTTATGAAAGCTTCAAAAAACAAAAAACTGAATTGAAATCGATCAATGCGTTGTGATTTTATACCATTTTTTTGATATCGCAAAATTACCGAAAAACCTGACAGAAATGGTCAAATTGTCAAAAATGGCATAATTCGACAAAGTTGACAACTGAATTCATCACTTTCTTGGACACATATAATAAATTAAATTATCAGACACTAAAATATCATCTTTGTGGTAAAAAATACAAAAAAGAAAATTCATATATCTATTACCGTTTTGAAACGGAAGCCAACAAAATAAGTCATTTTTGCCATTTTTGCAAATCTGCAAATATAAAAAAATAACTAAGTCCGCCTAATTAATATGCGCATATGACTGTAATCAAATCAAAACCGAACATGATACATCAGTGAAACCTATGTATATCAGACAGGTATGGAAATGTATTTCATTTGTAATAAAATAAAATCATGAATATTCATCAAAATATGCAAATTAGGTCATTTCAGCTAATTATATATTAGCGCACTCATTATGCAAATTAGGAAAGTCAAACTGGTCATTTTGGGGGCATTTTTTAAATCATTATATTCATAGATCATATTTACACCAAATATTGACCTTAAATTCCTAATATTTTTGCAATGCCAATACAATATGGCGATGGAAATTACTTGGATCACCGTCACAGCTATTTCCTCATGTGTTTCACAAATAATTCAGAAAAACCGATCATATGATAAAAATTTGTAGACTTTCAGCTACATCACAGTATATCTGCCTTTTTCAAAGATGTCAGATTTGAGGAGTTATGACGATTTTCCGAGATACCATTCAACAGACCATAACATTCCACAGGGCCTGAATTTCAGAGTGGCAGAAACTTTAGTGATCCCAGTACAGTTGTGGCTACCTTGCGTGTCAATAACAAATTAATTCAATGAGTGAAACACATGAGAATATTGCATCTTTGTAGGGGAGTTTTATACATTGAGGTGCATTTTTTTCACCACGCAGAATAGCAGCGCGAGTCAATGGGCGATCAGCGGGCCATGTCACACATGGCTTAAAAGACAATAATCTAATTCAATAATTAACATATTTCCCACATGCCTATAACAATGAAACTACACATAATTGTAGTTAAAGGTATGCTTGAAATATATGTGAAATAAAAATTCAAAAATATTGTTTAGTTTTTTTTAAATACATTTACAAAAATTGCTATTTCTACCAATTGACTGCTGTTGTGTGTGTGTGTTCGCGGGGCAGACTGTTTGCACAGTACAGGCAGTGTGATCACCCTATTAATAGTAAAACAAAAAGATAATCCTAACTTATTGGTATGATAAAATGGGGGTAACCTCGCTATTCCTAACGACGGCTATTCATAATGTGAAATGAGGGTCGCTATTCATATTCATATCGAGGGTCATTACTCATAAGGACCGCTATTCACAATACGAAATCGGGGTCGCTATTCATAGAATGACGAAGGGGCGCTATTCATAATTTATATTGAGGGTCACTACTTAGTTGCTGGCTATCCCATCCCGCACCCAGCTCTACCAGAACTAATTTTTCCCTCGGACAGTAACTGCGTGGAATGCACTTTCAAAGATCGCCCTTGACGCTACTTCACTGGAGGGCTTCAAGGGAGCGCTTCCACCCAGCATCTAGACCAAGAACTAGATAGTTTATTCCTCAGCACTATACATCCTGACTTATGGATCCTGCTGAGTATCGTCGTAGAAGTAGAAGTAGAAGTATAAGGAACGCAATTCATAAAACGAAATGGGGTCGCTATTCATAATACGAGAAGAAGGTCGCTATTCATGAGACGAGAAGAGGGTCGCTATTCATAATTTGGAATGAGTGTCGCTATTCATAATACGGAATGAGGGTCGCTATTCATAATACGAAATGAGGGTCGCTATTAAATATTCATAACACGGAATGAGGGTCGCTATTTATACCAATGAAATAAGCAAACAAATCATAATAAGAAAGGGAAATATTGGATGGGGGACACGGCTGTGTCATAACCATGTCGAAAACATTTATTGAAACCATATATTTTGAACAAATAAAGAAAAAAAGGCGTGCCCCAACCAGTCCGACCACGCTCCGCCATTCGGCCAATCCTCTACGCAGTATTTCCCTTGTACAAGTAGATATTACCGACATTTTGCGTCAAGTAGTTCATAGATGGCGAAGCCTGTGTGTGGGGGTTGTAGCTGCGTTGCCACCAAGGGGGTAATATATCATTATTTTAACCCTCAGCAAAGAAAGGAAGCGACGGAGAGGGGGTTGTAGGGACTTAAGTTATATACTATATTCAAGCTTTTCGGAAATATACAATATTGCACAAAAATGCAAGATATATTTTCCATATAAGTAAGGAAGTTAGATTTTCAAGATTTTAAGCCAAATAAGATACGCTTTTGTGACCGTTAGGGCGTTATGCGAACGATGGCGCCCCCTGCATTATGTCTTTTTAAAAGTATATTTTAACTTTTCATTTTTATAATTATATAGAGATCCCCATAACGTAGCTAATATATTTGCCCCGCTCCTGAAGGTAAAACATAACACACATAATCCTATCGTAATTTGTCCCCCTTGTGTGAAATCTTGCCCAACCACCCTGCCCCCCCGACTGATCTTATCCTGGCTACGCCACTGAGACATAAATTAGTACAAGCAGGTCCATTATCATAGTCATCTAAGGACTGAGTTTGCTATTTTAGAAACTAGTAATTGTTTATACGACAATAATCTTTTTTTGTGGAATTAGCTTTTAATAGGACATATGGACCTACACATTATAGTCTTAGCCATATCCAGTGCCAGAAGTCAAGGACCAGGACTCCAAAAGCTCTTCAATTTTAGCCAATGAAGAGTTTAAAAGATTTTCGTTTTCCAGGAAATAGCATACCACAGGATACTAGTAATCATATTAATCAACCTCATTTAACATCATTAACTTCATTTATCCACAATCTTGACTTTCTGAAACTTTCCTAACACCAAAAAAAACGGACCATATGCCTAGTTACTACCCGGAGAGGGTGGGGATGGGGGCACTTTAAAATTGTGTTTTGTTTGGGGGGATATGGGGCTTTTAACGGTTTCGGACCTTGAAGGTTTTCGCATCATGTAGCGTACAAAAAGGTAATACGATCCGAATATAAATCAAACATTTACTTTTTTGTCTTTTATGTTGGGGTGGGGGTGGTGGTGGTGATGGGTAAGGAGGTATGATAAGGTCTAGTGCAACAAAATAAAAAATGCAGTGAGAAATTTGTTTTTTATTTTTATTTCTTGGTGTGGGATATCTAGCCCTCGTAGGAACAAGGGGTAGGATATAATGATAAATACAAGACAAACACAGGAAAAATACGGAATGTAAATACAAATATGCATGCGGGTTCAAAAAAAGTTAAACATTAATTAATTCGAGAAATGATAAATTCAAAGCAAATACAGCCAATACACGTTATAATTATTCAAATCCATGTATACATGCAAAAAGGTACACACACGAAAAATAAAGAATCAATTACTTTGAATAGCCAAACAAAAATAAAATTAAGGGGAGTAAGTAAACGAGGAGTAAGGATGACGTGAATTGTCACGAAATAAGATAGATAATTACAGAACAAACACATCATTACATATGAAATATCCCCCCGCCTCTTACTACTCATGATGACGACTCGGACATTCAGATGTCAGCCATTTATATTTATTTCCGGGGGGGGGGGCTGAGGCTGAGGTGGTTTGCTTGTAAAATATCTCGTCTTGTCACCAAAGTAAAATGTTCATAATTTTGACTCTCAGTTGAGGGGGGGGGGGGGTTAATGCTCAAGAGCGGTTATGAAGATCTAATGATAAGGGACGATAGAGTTCAGTTAGTATGAACTAATTTGACGAAAATTGTCGGAAATGTGTACTTGTACCAAGGCAATACTGCGGGGAGGGCATGGGCCGAATGGCGCAGCGTGGTCGGACTGATTGGGGGAGAGGGCGCCCTGGGTGATTGGTCGCGTACATTATTGGGGCACGCCTTTTTATCTTTATTTCTTTAGAAATGTGTGTTTTCAATAAACGTTTGCGACAAATATTCGGGGCCATGTGTCGCCCTCCCCCCCCCCATAGCTACTCCACAGCCGTGGGGGTGTATCCAATCCAATATTTCCTTTTCTTTTTATCATTTTGTTTGCTTACTTAATTTTTATGAATAGCGACCCTCTTTTAGTTTTACGAATAGCTACCCTCTTTTTTGTGTTATGAACAGCAACCATCTTCTCGTATTATGAATAGCGACCCTCTTCCCGTTTTATGAATAGCGACCCTCTTCTTCGATTATGAATAGCGGTCCTTAAGAATAAAGACCCTTATGAATTATGACCATCTTCTCGTGTTAAGAATACCGACCCTCATACCGCATAATGAATAACGACCCCGATTTTGTATCATGAATAGTGACCCTCTTTTCATATTATCAATAGCGACCCTCTTCTTCGATTAGGAATAGCGGTCCTTATGAATAATGACCCTTTTCTCAAATAATGAATAGGCTAGCGGTTCTTACGAATATCGGTCCTTATGAATAGTGGTCATTGTGAATAGCGGTCCTAATGAATAGCGGTCCTTATGAATAGCGAGCAGACCCCGATAAAATACGACATAGATTAAATCAATAATGATAATAATGATGCTGAGGTTGATAGTAGTGGTGGTATAGTAGAAGTACGTAATAATAATAAATATGATAACAATAATAACACAAATGATAATGATAATGATGACAAAATTATAATGATTATAACGATGACAAGGATGATAACAATAATGATAAAACAACAATAATGATAATGCTCCTGTTTGACAATTTGTTCCCTAACATTTTTTTGATTGATTGATTGACTTTTATTCGCCAAGCTTACAACATACAACAATATACAAGAATACCAGATAAAAATTAAGACAGCTTGAACAGGATAACCCACGAAACCTCGAGAGCTTATTTCCAGTGGGGTTCCCGACGTACATGCACAAAATAATATTTGAACTATACAAATGTATATTGTACATTACTCTTGCATTCAATATAGTGTTTTGTTTAAAAACTAAACTCAGATGAGCATGAAAGAAGACTACTACTACTTCTACGATGATGATGATGATGATGATGATCTTAAAGCAGAATGACTTTGAACTGAATAGACTTGAGCCTGAGTTCTTATTTTCTGTTTTCACCGAAGTGTTGGCTCAGTCAGTAGAGCGTCCGCCTCACAACCGGGAAGTCGTGGGTTCTAACCCCGGCCGCGTCATACCAAAAGACGTTAAAAGATGGGAGTTGTTGTTACCTTGTTTGGCGTTCAACAATAAGGGATAGAGCAACGTCGATCTGGCGCTGCTCAGTGGCTGCCGGGCTCACGATCAATTGGGCAAAGAGAATTTCCGTTTCGGTTTAATAAAATTTGGAGTGGACTATTGGGCTATTATTATTATTATTATTATTATACTAATAATAATAATAACAGTAATAATCTACGTTACTCAAACCCCTTGATCTCACTCTTGTTATAAACAGGCTTTTAAAACAACGGATGGACAATGCCCGGCCAGGACAATGGAGAAGGCAAGAACACTGCAGAAGGTCTACCGCGGTCTCAGTATCTTACTAACTGTTCTTCAGGTTCTCTTCACGATGGTGACCAGTGTGAGTATAAGACAATTCATGATTGAGGATCCTAAAAATGATACATCAACGGTCACCATGGAAGCAAGCACGATTGGCGGGTACGTCGTGAATACCACTTCAGGATGATGTAAACCTTGCAGAGTTATTTAATTAGCAAAATACCTAGAATTTGTATTGGTTTACATTTTGTACCACTTTTTCTATAAAAAAACAGGGCTGAAACTTCGAGGTTTGAGCGAACTACAATAGGACTTCATCCTTACCGCGTATCCGTGTGACAGCATCAAAATGGTCTCCTGCTATTTTTGTTGTACCGTCACCAAATCTGCGGGATGTATAATAGTGATTTTGACAAAATAATCTGACGCCATCGCGAAAAACAGAACGACTCTCCACTCCCTATTTCCCCTTTTATGACACCTTTTATGACATTTCTGCTCTCAATCCTTTCATTACCTGTTTAATCCTGTAACATTATGTGTACTTATCAGAGGAGTGTATGATACAACTCATTTCTGATGAATGATTGGATCAACGACAAAAACAAAAAATTGCTAGTCGAATTTTAAGCCTTTGACCAGAAATAACCCCCACAAAATCTGCCTGGCGCCCTCATGGTGACTGTACAAATCCACAGTATTTTGTATTTTGTATTTATTAACATTTATTTCCTTCTCAACAGTACAATATGTAACACAATGTATATTATACATGATATATGTAACAATTATTCCAACATAAAGTATACAGTAAATAATTCAGGTACGGAAGGAGGCGAAAACCCGGAAAGCATAGCTTGAGTTGGGAACGCCCATAATAAATTAACACAGTTACCGAAAATACATCATAGATATTATTATGAAAATTACATTTTATATAACAGAAAGTTGATAGGAAAGAATAAAAATAGTAAATGGGACAGAGAGAAGAAAAAAACCTCAATTGGGCTGTGCATGTGTCTGTGATTACATAATAAAATAACGAAGCACTACAATTTTAAAATAGACAGCGGGTACATATCATTACAAACAAGCAAAATCATCAAACAAACAACAGCTTTATCCGACAGCATTGTCCTGGGAATATACATATGGTAATAACAACAGGCATGTACGTAACCGATCAAAATACAAACATACAAAACATGTCATTGAATTCCAAAAGAGGTCATTTCACACATAAATACAAGAGAGGGTATCAATATCGAGCAATTAAATACATTTTTGCCTTACGGGAAAAAGTCTGCAAGGAGAGCGATTTTTGTAGAATAGATGGTAAGGTGTTCCAAAATTTTGGCCCAGAGTATCTTATGTCAAATTGAAATCTTCGGGTTCTATGTTTAGGGAGATGAATGTTGGCTGCGCTTCTCGTATTATACGTATGGGTTTCCGAGTTGCATTGAAAATTGATAAAATCACTAAATTGTGATGGGAAGATGTTATTCATGCTTTTATACATGAAAATAACCTGTTGGTGCAAGTTGATATCACTGAATCTCAAGAAAATAATTTGTTTGAAGATGGGACCAGTATGGGAACGATAGTGCATTCCGGATATTATACGGATAATCTTTTTCTGCAATATTGTAAGCTTTTGTATTTTGTACTTGCAGGAATTCGCCCAAACAAGATTACAGTAAGAAAAATATGGAAGTATAAGAGCACAATATAACATACGTAGAATGTGATTGGGCAAGAGATGTTTGAGTCTGGATATAATGCCAATGTTTTTGGACACCTTACTTTCAACTTCGTGAATATGGTATTTCCAAGACAAGGAACTATCTAAATAAACGCCAAGAAATTTGACTTTATCTACCCTTGGCAATATGACATTAGCAAGAACAATATTGAAATCATTTAAATCTGCATTCTTTCCATTGTGAAAAATCATATAATTACATTTCTTACAGTATAGCAAGGAACTGTATAATTATGCTGTCTAATTGGCCATTATTTCTGCGAGAATCTTATCATGACACATTTTTATTCTCATTTTGAATGATTTTCTGCCTTGTGGATGTTAAAAATGTAACTGCCATTATTACCTCTTACAATAGTGATTCCAGTCGCACTGTCATGACTGATTGTGCCTTACAGATAAACTTGAGTTCTGGTTTAAAAAAAAAAGAATTATCACAGAATCAAACGAAACTTACACTGACTGTTCAAGATTACAAATAAATGTCATATGCCAAACAATTTTGGTAGAAAATGTATACTGGCTGAGTAATGAGCATAATTATAAAGATAAGGAAATCAAGGTAAGTAACCCTGACTTTTTTGTGTAGTCCCATATACATCTTTCTGTGTACAATGCTTGTTACTTTACCGAGACTGGGCCAAATTTATTATGATTTTGATGACTCCAAAACCTTGCAGTACACACTAGTATTTAATATACATGATCAACTTTTTTGGTCCATTCCACACCTTTTCTGTTACAATGCAATCGCATGGCAGAACTCGACTTTATCTTTAACCTATAGCAGCTAAGTGCCACCATTTAGTGGCTCTCTTTGTGTAAACGATCCGATTATGAATGCTCTGAATTACAAACTGAAGCAAAAAATGCGAAAATCATTTGAAACATTCAGTCCATTTATGTTGCTGTCCATTATGCCGTTTATGAATAAGAGCGATTCAATAAAAAGTAATCATTTGAGGCTTTAAAATGGCAGTGCAAGATGACAATAACCACTATACTTTCATGTATAAATTGGCAATTACTTGTTAAATATTATTAACAAGTAATATTATTAACAAGCAATTACTTGTTAAATATTATTATCAAATATTACAATTATTGTTGTAATTTTCATTCACAATGATTGATTTAATATACATTGTTTTTAAAACTATGACACCTTGTACTCGTATGTTCAGCCTTTGATAAAGGTAAGCAGTATGTTGAGAAATATTATTACAGTAGACCTAACATTATCAAATTTCATCAGTTATTCAATATAAATTTTGTTCAAGAGTTAACGAATTTTTCTTAATTTTGTAAAATCACAACGTCGAGGTTTGGATAAATACATGTAGTTTTTTTTCTCAAAGCAATATAGACCCTTGGTATTCATGTACATGTTTATATTTTTTGTAGCGTAGTATATGCTGGTAGCACTGGAAAAATCCTATATAATAATAATAATAATAATAATAGTGGGTTCTTGTATAGAGTTTATAGTTTTACTTAAGTTTTTGTTGTTGCTGTTGTTGTTGAAATCTTGCTATCAATTTATTGTGTCTTGTTTGCTGCCAAAAAAACCCTTTCTTTTGTAAGATTATTTTTGTTTTACTGCCTAAGTTGTAAAATATCTTTGTACCATTTGTCTGTATTTCAACCATTCATGCAACAAAAACATTCATCAAGTTGAGGAGGAAACGCTGACTTATTCATACCTTCAGAATACTCCAAACTGCTATATGGGTTAACATTCTGCCGTTATACATTGACGCTGCGTCTCTCTCCAAATACACTGTATTCTATAATGTACTGAAATACAAATGTTTTTAATGTAATGAGATGTAAATATAGCACCGATTCCTGCCTAAATGATAGTCGTATATGGTTGCACCCATGGAAACACAGAAGATTTTTAATTTATATTAAATATTAGGTTAATTGTGTATCTAATGTCCACACTGCCTGTGGATAAATTGTATATAATAATAATAAAAACAGACAAATTCAAATTTAGATGAATCTTTATTCTAGACAATTTGCTATTTTCAGAAAATAGCAGATTTTCTTCACAATAACAAATCTTTTGAACATTACATTACAGCATTTGCTCTTGTGAATTTGCAGTGTTTTTTAATCAATTTATGGAGCGGGTGATAGTAAAGGTTGATTGCTTTTAATAAAGGACTGCTTTATCTTACTCTATGCCATTAAGGCGATCGCATGTGTTGCTGTGAACGATCGTATTTGTGCTTCTAATTGAATAAATGCCGAGTTTTTCAAATATGTATCATCATGCCTCTAATATGTGTGTGTGTTTGTTAATTTTTTTTTAAATACAAAGTGAATAACATGTACAAATGACTTATAAATTATGTTTATGTTAACTTTGTTACTCAGTTATATAATGCAAATTAGTCTTTGTTTAATTTTGTTTGTGTATAGACAACTAATAATATTGATTATATTTATTATATTGTATCTTCTTCTTGTTTGTATTACATTGGAGGAATAAATTAAATCCCCCCCCCCCAAAAAAAAAAAAAAAAAAATTGTGTGCGTGTGTGGGAGGGGTTTGTGGAAGGGTATTTGACTTTTATAGAAAATAATATAAAATAGTCATTTTTTTGATAAATGGGACTCATTCATATAAAAACTCTCAATATATCCACCAACTTCATTTTTAGAGACAATTCTGCTGTCGCATGCTTTAAAATCTACATGTAGGCTCTTTGAAAGATTGTTAAATGATTAATATAGGTCTAACATCATATGCAATATGAGGCGACTAGTTTTTTCCTGTGTTTGAATGATAAGTTTAAACTGACATTTATTGTTTACCATTATGGAAAGTCAAATAATCACATATTGATTATTCAGGTAAACGTGAGTTTAGTAGGTAAAAGAGTTTACTAATCGAATTCTGATATAATTGATACATCGATCACTTATCGATTCTACAATGGATGATGCGGCTTTAATCAAACCATATTCAGGCATAGTGTGTGATCTTTACTGTGAGAACAAATTATTTTTAAAAGCCCAGAAAAAACCCACAGAATTTAAAATTTCCTTAAACCACTCAGCTTGAATTGAAGAGTATTACAGAAAAAAGAGAGGGAGAAAATATATAGGAGGTGCAAGAGAGAAGGAGAACGAAAGAAAAAACAACGTCAGGAAGAAAGGAGAGAAACGTCTCAAAAATGAGGGTAATAATTTAAAGAGTGCGTTCTTTGTATGATGAGACTAAATGTTTATTCATCTAATGAGTAGCTGGCAGGAAATGTAATTTATTTGATTATGTTGGGATAGCGTTTCAAAACTTGAACCTTGAGTAGCGAATGTTATTTTGTAATACTATATAGGGCTCTCTGCCTAGGTAATTTGGTTTGTTTTGCGTGTCTTGTCCCTTTTTTGTAAATAATATAATTTAGATGACAGAGCTTAAAAAATTAACCAGAGAGTAAGTTGTTAGCACATAATTCCTGTACACACGTATAAATATGCTTTTTGGTGTTTGTTAATGTTGGTAAATGTTATGTGTAATTGGTCTACACATATGGTCGACGTGACAGCGGGGTGAAGTATACCTGCAGTTATACGAATTATTTTCTTTCGTAGTGTGATTAATTTGTTATGAAAATGTAGCCCATTCTATTAAAGGGATAGTTGAGTTTAGTTGCAGGGAGCGCTACACATTTTTTTGGGTGAGATAATGAAAAACTGAGTGTCAAATTTGAAAGAACATACAATTTAAATGACAGAATTATCTTTGTTTGATCAAACTCGGTTCAGAGACGGCTGAAATATCCATAAATATAACGAGTTCTGATATTGTGCCCCACAAAATTCGATAATTTGAACCAGCCGTTGAAAAAACAAGATAGCGCCTTCACGTTTTATTCCAGCCAGTGCCGATGTTGGCCTTTGTTGGCTTTTTCGTGTTCGTTATAATACGCACAACCAGCCGGCCGGTGTATTGTTAACGGTCACCGTATTTTTTTTAAAAGTGGAGCTGAATTGGTATGATCTTATTGGTTAAATTTTACACATTTTGGGGTCTAAAATTACTTTCATAGCAAGTTTAAGTCCTTAAAGAGCACTATAGGTGTCATAAGATAAGAGCAATTACCATGCACTTTGAAGGCATTTGCGTCTGAATCAAGAACTCAACTATCCCTTTATATAGTATTGCTTTGTTACTTTGTTTTTAATTTGTTCTTAGTACATGTATAGGACAAAAAAATGTTTCTAAGCTCCATGTGCATCCTGATGTTTATTTCATGAGTAAGTTTGGATGTTTGTTTGATTGATTTTATTCTATGTAATGTAAGTGAAATTCTACATGTTAGTGAAGATGACTTAACAAATCAACCATGCGTTTATTTCAATAACATGCTCATCAACTAATTGCATTTTCATATTAGGGGCCTTTGTCATCTTAATTGGTGAGCCCGCTAGCACACGACGTGGAGGTCATTTTATATATCTGTCGCTGTTCAGACTTTACTCGAAACTGTTGCTTACTACCCATATAATGAGTAACGTCGATCATGATTAAAACAAGGATTTCAATATTTTCCATCCACAGGGATTTTATTGATTTTCATTTTCAACAAATTAACAAATATATAGGTAATTAACATTTAAAACATAAATAACTTAGACTACTCAAGAAACCAGTATATGTTGAACAAAAATTAATATTAGCAGAGCGAAAAGGAGGAGGTCGGTATTTTACATTTTTTTCTGGGAAATTCAACATGCATTCGAAAAATATGAGCCTACTCATATTTTACTCGGTGCTTTCGCTCGCCTCCCCCCTCCCCCCAAAACAAAAAACAAAACAGAGCTACCCCAGTTCTCATAAAAATGAGTAACATTTAGGTTTGTGTATTTTTTGTTTTGAACATTGTTTATTGTGCTTCCATTCAACAAAATCATAGAAACAAGATTACATTTTATAAATAATACAAAAAAAGCGTATGCGTTTCGAATAATTATGACAAATAATGACGGAATGAAAACTATATAACATAAAATACCTCAAACCCCCATTCCCCCCCCCCCAAAAAAAACCTCCCTCTCCCCCTAAAACCCCCTACCTCTCACCCTAAAAAAAACCTTCCCTCCCCTAAAACCCCTCATTTCCCCTAAAAAAACAAACACCTTTGTATACTTTTGTTTTGTTTTTAATACAGTTTATTTATATCTCATTAAATAATTCAATACAGAAAAAACAAGAACAAAATAAAAACTCAAATACCTTCTATAACGATGAGTAGAAACATAGGGACATTGATAATGAATGGAACAACATAACGTAACATTAAAGAAAACATAATAGAATCCAACATACAATGAGTATATCGTGCTTCCTTCGACCACCAACATGGCCTCAACTCAAGGGACATCTACTTAACACCTCCCCCTGAGGACCCCATCCCCATCATCGTGTATACTCCACACACGTACAGACACGCACGCGCACACACGCGCGCACACACATACACTTCCCCTATACTTTTACTTTACTCCAACTGATTTTACAATGTCAATTGGGGTCTTTTTTCGAAGGGGAGGGGGCTGAGCCAAACGATGCAACCCTACTACAACCTATTATGCTTACATTGTGAAAACAGTAAATGAATCGTGCCCCATTCCATTTGAATTTCTGTCGAGAGGGGGGAGGGGGGGGGGGCACATGGACATATTATTAGGGACTTTTAGATTCGCACGAAGACAATGGGGATTGCTACGATCGACGTCCTTTTAATGCACTGCCTTGAACGGACGTCACACGTATCAGTCCACGCAAATCTAAAAGTCCATATTATGAAATCTGGTGGCGGACGTCATGAATTTTGTTTTGAAAAGTTGAGATAGCTGCAATGCTCGTTTTGTTTTGATCATTTCTTTAAAATCGCTACCCTTATCAAGGTACGTTCCAAAACATATATAGTATGAAATACTTGAACTTATCACTCGGGATCTGAATATACAAAATGTATCAAGGCATCCGGCAGGGATTAATCAATAAAAACATCTCAATAAACATTTGCTACCCATACTCCTCTGTGTCTCTGCATTGACAGACCGATGTGGCCTTGCATAATTACATTAGCTTGTAGCTCAATATTACAAGACTGCAATCTCATGAATTTTTTACCTACTTGATCACAGAGGATGATACGTGACTATAATTTATAAATATTTTATTGATCGTGGCGGGGGGGGGGGGCATATGTTGCTACAGAGACACGAATTCCTATGCAATTTAGTTGCCATACGTTCATTGGAATTGGACGAGCTGCTGCATAGGCGGCCTATCCAATGAGCGTGTATTGCATCTTGCACTTTCATCACAAGTTGAGCAATGATAATATTTCATTTTGCCAAAACGTATCTGTCACCGATGTTCTACGAAAAATAGTTCACGCTTCGCAGGTGCGATACAATGCGATTTCCCGGAGATGTTATATATAATTAACACCAGAAGATACTGGATATTCCCTATGGACAGAATGTAGGGTAGATTTATCTAATTTGGTGACGATTTGGGGGAGCTGGTTTTCTCAGAGGCTGAATACAACATGGAAGGAAGTACAGATGGGTAAGCAGACAGTTTTGTTTAATATTGCGAATTTGAATCTACATCTTTATGTATATGGCAGGTGTCTATCAATTTTGTTTCCGTAAATTAAACACAATTGGAAATCTTTGATCGATGCCTCTATGTGTATGATTGTGTTTATGTTTATAATGTATGTAAGTATCAATATAATTCTCTCTGTCTTCTCTCTGTCATTCCACTCTCTCACCATCCCATCCCATCTCTCTCTCTCTCTCTCTCTCTCTCTCTCTCTATATATATATACACACAATACACACACACACCCCACACGCACACATACCACACACCCACACACATAGCCCACACGCACCCCACACACATACATGTTTATATATATCACGCTTATTCACCCTCTGTACCTGTCATTTCTGACGCCTTTTATATTCAGTATCATTATTTTGTTTTCTCTTTTTTCCTGTTGAACCACTTACATTATATTTAATTACTCATAATAGTTTAGGGACAAGCCTTTGATAGGCCTTTGACCCTTTTTTGCCCCCTCACATTTTGATACTTCTGTTCTGCTGTGTTATGGTTTGTAATTGTGATTTTTATCAAATGTGCAAATAAAATGAATTGAATTATCACCGCCCCTTGAACATACAGCTTGTACGTTTTACGTTGTCGCCTTTATTTTTAAATTATCCCAGTATTAAACTTTCACCTCATTGCTCTCCCTCTCTATTCATTAGTAGAGCTTTTAACACAAGGCCTCTTGCTGGAGCGTCGCACAATACGATGGGGCTGGGAGTATTTGTAATTTATAAAGCCACGGAATCTGGATGGATTTACACCAATTAAACCCATGAATGTTTCATAGCTCGATCCTACACATATCTGTGACAATTTTTACAAGTATAACTATCCAGAGATATAAGCCTAATGTATGTTATAAAAACAAGTAGCATATGAGTTCAATACTAAAAATCCCTTTTAGCGTTACATTCTGTAACTTCGGGTCTCCCAATAGGCCATTTTTGTAATGTAATCAAATTTAATCCGCAACAATTTGTTAAGTGCCTTGTAACTAATTATTTCATTCACCTGTAACGAATAATTGTATACATTACAATTAGATTAAGTGTTCTAAGGTATAGGACAAGCCATAATGTTTGTTCTACCTAGCAACAAAATAACGTATGCAATTTGCATTCTGACTACTAAAATACAACTTTAAGAAAGATTGGTCGAGGCTTGTCCGACATAGCCACAAGTAATGCAAGCAGAATGGATTCCAAGCATTGTAGTTCATTTATTGATAACATAATATGGAAAGCCCGTCACAAGGTCCGCAGGAAATAAATATCCATACATTTGAATTTAGTAAACCGGTATATTTATTAGGTCTATATGGCATTAACCTTTAAGATAATAAGTTATTACTTACCTTCAGAAAACAATTTACAAGGCAGTGTATATATTTCTGTCGTGAATATTGTAATCATTTTGATTTTCCCTCTCTCTCTCTCTCTCTCTCTCATTGTGCCTGTGTGCGCTTGTGTATATTAAATGGGTGTGTTTTGTATGAAAGGTTTCAACTTTAAGCCGTGTGAGTAAAACATAATTCATATTAATGATGGAAATCACATTATTCCAATTCTAAGGTTGCCATTCCAGATACAATATATATAATGTGATGTCTCCATGTTGAAAATGTAAATAAAAATGTTGTGAACAAAACTGTAACAATAATTATTCAGATGTCAATAAGGGTATAATTTTGACGTGAAATATTGACAGTTTATTTGTAAACGATAACTGCACATGATTTGAATGTAATGTTTCCACTTCTATTACTCTCTCACACAGTCAAGACAATGGCACTCCGTTGCCGGCAGTACTAGTATTGACGGTAAGTCCCCCATGTTAACAGTTAGTATGCCGCTGGTGTAATGTGGGCATTCCGCGGGAGGGGGAACCAATAATTCAAGGATCGCTTACGGTGGTGGGCTTTGCGATTACAGGCATGAAGGGGCGCATGACCGAATGTTTTGCGATGCTAGGTGATTTGGAACAATACACCCCACATGCCCTCGTTGTTTTTATCAGACAGAATGAGCAGTTTAAGCAGGTATTAAAGATTGATGCGAAAGCTGTTCATGGATAAATCATTCAGGAATGGTATGCCTTTATAGAAACATGTCTTTACGGAAACAACAGCATAATATTTGTAAAAATGTTCAGAATCTGAAGCTTGATCGACAATCCTGTTACAATTGGATTATTTCGATCATTATTTTATTTGTTTTAATGGGTTGGCTTAATTATTTTCTTTTTACAACGATACCGTTTTCCCCAAAAACGTATTTTAGTGAGTTATACGACACGTACTCCCTATCAATAATTGTCTATACTGACCGGTTACAAAAAAAATATATATTCAACACTGGATCCAATACTCTACCTAACCCCAACACTAACTCTAATCCTATAACCTAAACCATAATATCAACAATAACCCTAACCCAACTTTGATCGACAATCCTGTTACAATTTGATTATTTCGATCATTATTTTATTTGTTTTAATTGGTTGGCTTAATTATATCTTTACAATGATGCCATTTTTACCCAAAACGTAATTTAGTGAGAGAGAGAACTTTCAATACATCTCTCTCCTTACATTCATACCAGCTGAAACTATATGGATTCTAATCATAGGTAATAAAAAAATAATATTTGATTCGTTTCTATGTGCTATCGTTATAATTTTTGAAAAATTAATACCCGTAGCTTTAGCTTCTGCAACGTTTTTATAGTATAGGACATTCACCTGAGATAAGGGGAAACCAATTAAAGATTATGGATCCTTGTTTCACCATTGAGAATCTATAATTGCTTTATGGATGACTCATCAACACAAAATAATACAACTCAAAGGCAGAAATAATTCCCGGTAACGGGGGGGGGGGGGGGGGTGACCCTCCAGCGTGTCGTCGACCCCTTGGCAAGTAAGGGGGGGGGGGGGGCACAATCCCGCAAATGAACAGGCCTACTTATTTCAGATATTTATCTTTACTCATTTATTTTTGATTTATTAATTTACCGCTTGTGGGATGGAACACCCTGTTGCCAGTTTCACTAAGCTCTATAATATGCATCGTAAGCATCCTTATATACGCCCGGATATAAGACTTAGTTTAGGATGCATCTTAGTTGGAGTTTCACAAACACCACTTAGCTTAGGATCCCACTAAGTTGCATACAAGTCTAAAGCTATACGGCTCCTTGAGACGAGACTTATAAACTGTTCTTTGATAGTGTAAGGTCATGTGACCATTTTTTGCGCCAAAATTGAAAGTTGTTGTTTACTAAAATAAGTAAGTGCTTTACTCAATGATGGCCGATTTGCAAAATTTGCTGGGCGAATGAGTGGCCAAAGGAATTTATCGAGAGTGAGTTTTTCACGAAAGACAAAACCCTTCGATACAAGTTTTAATTATTTAAATAATAAACAATTATATCTAGTTTTAGTGCGTAGAACTAAAACAAAAACTCATCAAATTTGTGTTGGGCTGCCAAACAAAAATTACCTCGTTTTGATTATATTCTCCAAAACCGCACAGTCATTTCAATATATAATGGCTTCATTGAGTTTGGCACATCAATCCCATTCTAAAAATATAACTTTAATATATGGTTTAGCTCGGTGGTTTGACCAACCGTTTTAAAAATGAAGGGCTTTACAAAAGCCTTAAGTTGTTAAGTGATCATACTGCACCAAATTTTCCAAACCTTTAAAGTTAAGCTTACGAACTTTGCAACATGACCCTTCTCAAGTTTTTTACCCATGACATACATAGCCAACCCCTGTAAACGATTTTGTTCAGATAATCTTCAAAGCCAACAACCTGAAGGAAAACAAACCCATCAAGCTAGACTACGGTAGCTGCAATAATTATGTAGTGCTCACATGGATCAATTCAAAGGCCTGATAATGTCAATGGTCCAACCATTCTAATTTCAGTACGTCATCTGTTAAGAACGGTCCTTGCCTAGGCTAGCTCTCTGCCACTGGGCTAGAGCATAGTCCCATTATCACAAGCTTACAGTATACACAGGCAATAGATATGATACACATATTATAGTAGACCAGCCAAGACGTTTTAGGGGGTAATGCCAACATTTTGTATTTCTCTAAAATATTATTCCAGGAAGGTACTGATAATCATTTAACTGCCATGTGATTATCATGCGACGCTACGTAAAAATAGTTCCACAGTGTCGTTTATTGTCATCAAAATATTCAAATAGCATCGTAAAGACGTTCAACTAATAATCGTATTGCGAGAGAGAGAGAGAGAGAGAGAGAGAGATCATGGTCCGGGGTTCAAATTCAATTTTCTTTAAAATGATCTGCCATGCGATTTGTGACGCAACATAAAATAGTACAACAATGTTGTTTAATGTTGTCAAAAAAATTGGCTTGCACCCAGTAGATTAAGATAGCGTGATTGATCTTGTTATTGAAACGAGTCAAAATTTTGTTTTTGTTTGGAACCATCTGGATCTACCAGGTGCAAGCCACAATATTCTTTACAACAATGGAACAACCTCTCCCAGGAAGCCAAAACATGAAAGACGCTGTAGAAATAGCATTATTTTGCAAAGCAAGATTCGGGAACAATGATAGCAACTGATCAAGAGCGCAGATGAATCATCTGCTATGGATATTGGCAGTTGGCACTAATGTCGTCTGGCAAGACATTAATTCATAAATGCCACTTCCCACCCAGATGTTAATGGGTACCTGGCAATTTCTGGGGTAATAAAGATTGCAGGGCCCTCAGGAAGAACAGCATTGATGCTGATGAGGCTTCCGTGGGTAAAAAAAAATATTATTATCATTATCATACTTTGTTATCATTATGTTGAGAATGTCTGTATGTCTTAAATAAACAGATACCAATTGAAAAAAATCTCAAGAATTCTAAAATATTTCAATGTATACACATTATGCAGGAAGTGCGTAGTGATAAAAGATCTACAACGTATTGAGTCATGAGTCACTCCACATCTAACAAAGATTATTTTTAAATCACCTCATGAAAATTCCCCCTATTTCTTTTCGGTGACGTTCATTGTGTAAAAAAAAAGAAGCAAGAATAAATAAAATCTTTTTATTGCACACTTGCAAAGAACACTTGCAAAGAAATACTGAGATAATCAATGGAATACAAAAATGTATTAATAAATAGGTATAAAATATAAATAATACAAACGAAAATACTTACAAGAATTCCGCTCTGGCTACTGGTATTTCAATATGTCATCATATTTCTTATAGAAAGAAGACTCAGAACATATAATAGTTAAAATATAAGAATCACAGGTTTAATATGCGTTGTTTAAGGCTAATGCTATTGAAATTACCGTGTCAGAGTAGTTATTTCAAAGTCTTCAAAGCAGACGAACACAAACTATAACATTTAGCCATTATCCTTCTTGTTGTTGGTGCTTGTCAAGTGCCTCAAATATGACCCTTCCTGTAAGTGGTGCGAAATTACAAACTGCTCTTATGAAGGCCTGGCGCACACTATATTATCTGTTTGAGTTGAGTTGAGTTGAGTTTGAATTCATTAACATATCACTAAAATGTGCATTCAATAAATTCTATTGTCAATACCATATACGTACATAATTATGATGTGGTAACTGGAGCGAGCTAAACAAAAATAGCAACATGCTAATCGAGGTTAGCCCGAAGTAAATATCATTACTTCACATTGAATGCAATCATAATATGTGTGGTCTATATTACGCAGATTAAAAGTTCATATCCACTCTCCCTCTCTCTCTCTCTCTCTCTCTCTTTCTCATGATATCACCAATTAACCTAACCCAATTAACTTTGAGGAATTAAAGCTTGAACCAAATATCATCGGAGCATTATTTCGGAGCTTGTTTGTTTTATTTCCGAAAATCATCATGAAAACAATAACACAATATAACAAAATCAAAGACTTATATAACAATAATAGAATGATAAAACGGTTGGATAGTCCATTTCAGAGCCATTAACCATGGAGTCCAATTTATTAATGATAATATGATAAGTAATGATATAACAAAATAGTAAGGCTTAATTAAAATACACTGTATGTACTAAAGTAAATTAAATTAAACAACTAACAACAAACAAAAATCATTAAAATCTATTCAAATATCCCCTCCCAACCCTAATGTAATAAAATACGACCCCACCCTTAACACCCAGACTGCTAACAATAAATTGATTTTTAAAATATTCTACACATGATCTAATTTAGTCTGTTATTACATTGATTATGTTCACGGCAAAAGCCAATGATTTTCAGCGACTGGTTTGGCGCAATACAGAACTGATGATTGTGGGGTGGGTCCGAAGTGCAATCCTGTAATACACGTTGGTATTGTCACCGTTATTCGCCAACATAACCGGGTCCTAGGCTGTTATGGTTACACTTTTTTCTCGTATGTAATAAACTAACCATAACATTATTCATGCTCATTTTGGTTACCAACTGTTTATATTGTCTTTTTAGCTTAGCATTTACGATAGTGTTATTACTATTCAAATTTCCTCTACACAGATCATGTTCAGCTCTTCATTAAAATAATGTTTTCTATCAAACTTTCCAACAACATCTTATTGCACTGTCATTGAAGAAACATCATGTTTTCAAGCTACTCGTAACAAAAATTATGAATAGGAGGCCTATTTGCCCTTGACTCCTAAATGCATACATTATTGAAATCGCGAGCAGCGACTCTGCGACTGAGTTTTCCTCATATTCAGCCATTTGGAAAATCACATTCTTAACTTGTATTCGTTACGCAGTACTAGTATCTTTAATAACCATAGCTATCCTTACTTGAATATCATTCTTGAATATTTAAAAGTGTCTTTAATTCAGATAAAATCCCTTCCTTACCAGGATGACGCTCAGAAGCAGGATGACGCTAAGCAGCAACCAAGTGATCAAGGACCGTTAGTCAGGCTCACGTGCGCTACCGAAGCCTACACCATAGAAAACAGCACATGCTGCATGAATAATATCGCTCACTTCCTGATGACGGGTTGGTCGACAGTACATAGAAACCAGGGAAGATAGCAGGATATATGTGGCAGCTCTCATCTTCCACCTCTTCACCTGGGTGGTTACCGTTATTATGATCAGAATGATTGTCATCAGAAGGAGGGTCTGTGCAGGAAAGGTATTGATAACACCAGGCGCGTACGCAGGGGGGGGGGGGGGGGGGTTTGGGGGGTTAACCCCCCCCTTTGGTATTTTTATGTGTATAAACCCCCCCAAAACCCCCCTAAAAAAAAAGGTGTCCTCTTACCCCCCCCCCCCCCCCCCCCCCCCCCCGCTTATTCAGCGGTCAGCTGAGTCGTTGCGATTTTTTGGGGTCCAAACAAAAAAAAAAAGTGTCCTCTTACCCCCCCCCCCCCCCCCGCTTATTCAGCGGTCGGCTGAGTCGTTACGAAATTTTCGGCCCGATTTATAAATGTTAAACCCCCCCCCCCCCCCCCCTTGAAAAAATCCTGCGTACGCGCCTGGATAACACCATCATTTAGATTTTCAGCAAAACAAAACAAATTTTACAATGTGAAAAAATAAATACTTCCATATTCCATAAATAATACACCTTTACCGTTGCAAATTTCTATTGTTTTCTCTATCTGAACGTCATGCAGGTACTCAGACTCGTTGATGAAGAGTGGCCAGAGGAAACGATGAATAAAGCCAAGATGCTTCAACGGATCTCTTTTCGTCTCAGCATGGCACTTGTATTTATTCACGTCATCTCTATGATGGCAACGTCCGTTCATATCAGTGGTATACTAGGGAACAAACCAAGTAGTAGCTGTGCTCTTACCACGGGGTCCAATCCTGATGGGAATCACCTTAAAAACAGTACACCAGACGCTTAAAGGTTACTTGCAGAGCATCAGCCACTTAAAGTTTATTTGCAAACAGTATGTCAGACGCTTAATTTAACGATTACTTGCAAATTGTACGTCAGACGCTTAAAGGTTACTTGCAGACAGAGCATCAGCCACTTAAAGTTTACTTGCAAACAGTATATGTCAGACGCTTAAAGGTTACTTGCAAACTTTACGTCTGACGCTTAAAGGTTTTAGGTGGTGATACTGTTTCATCACACGTGTAAACGGATATAAAGTGCAGATGAATCTGTTTTCTTCTACTATTCTCGTTCTCATGGAATAATTTCAGTAAATGCGAGTGGATGCAGCCTTCTCATTAAAGGTGTGTGGATATGAACATTACATTTGCTTGTATAGACCTACTTACTAATGTTATGATTGCATTCAATGTGAAATATGTATTGAGATTTACTCCGGGCTAACCTCGATTAGCATGTTGCTATTTTTGTTAGCTCGCTCCAGTTACCAAATGATATGTATGTATATTGTATCGACAGTAAAATTTAAGGAATGTACACTTTAGTGATTTGGTAATAAATTCAAACTCAACTCAACTCAAACGGATAATATAGTGTGCGTCGGGCCTTCAGAAGAGCAGTTTGTAATAAAAGCACCACTTAGGAAGGGTCTCATTTGATGCACTTGACAAAATAAAATCATAGGAAGGATGGTTAAATCTTGTATAGGTTTTGTTCGTCTGCAGCAGCTGATATAAGGTTAATCAACATGTGTGTTGTTTACATACTGTACACAAATTGAAAAGCACAGGTATTAAATTGTTGGATGATGCCCATACTTGCCTTTAATTATAAGATATCAGGAGATTGGCCAGCGTTGAACGTATCTTCTTAAAGGGATCGTTTAACAATGTTAAATCTGAGATGCATAGCCCTACGTGTGATCAGTGTCTGTGATATGGTGTAATATTGAAGCCCTAAAAAAATTGCGATTAAAAAATGATCAAGAAGTGCCTCAAAAAATAAAAATGGTTTTAC
Organism: Strongylocentrotus droebachiensis; assembly: GCA_035222895.1. Classification (NCBI taxonomy): domain Eukaryota; kingdom Metazoa; phylum Echinodermata; class Echinoidea; order Camarodonta; family Strongylocentrotidae; genus Strongylocentrotus; species Strongylocentrotus droebachiensis. The sequence goes on from JAVYIG010003277.1 coordinate 74,213, forward strand.
CATACTCGTTTGGCAAACGCAAAATTTGATTTCGATTTCCAATCATAAATATCTTGATAATCAGACAGGCGATCGGCTTGTAAAAGTCATGGGGTTCCTGACTGACCTAAAGGTTTATAATTATCATTGCAGCATGAGCTAAATCTGGAGACAAAGTTACCGGATCCCTTTAAGTCTGCTTCAGGGACTCGAGGAAACACCTTTATCACAGTTCTACAAAGACAACTCTGAGATGTTATTATCCTATGGAAAACATCTAGACAGGATATTGTTATTGCCAGGCATTTCTCTCTTTTTTTCTTTCTTATTTTTTAAAACGATGTCAAAGACTAAGCAATAAATCTACTCTAGGGTACTTTCAATATCATTAGCCTAGAACACCGCAATTAAACCTGTCATTCTTATATTTTACCTATTATTCTGAGTCTTCTTTCTATAAGAAATATGATGACATATTTAAATGCTAGTAGAATGGATTTTTTGTAAATATTTTCGTTTGTATTGTTTATATCTTATACCTAGTATTTATTTAGATATATTTGTGTCCCAATTAGTATCTCAGTATTTCTTTGCAAGTGTGCAATAAAAAGATTTCATTTTATTCTTGCTTTCTGTTTTTTTTAAACAAAATAAACGTCACCGAAAAGAAATAGGGGGAATTTTCATGAGGTGATTTAAAAGTAATCTTTGTAAGATGTGGAGTGACTCATGACTCAATACGTTGTAGATCTCTTATCACTACGCACTTCCTGAGTAAAATGTGTATGAATTGAAATATTTTAGAAATCTTGAGATTTTTTTTCTCAGTTGGCATCTGTTTATTTAAGACATACAGACATCCTCAACATAATGATGAAAAAGTATGATAATGATAATAATAATGATAATAATAATTTTCTTTACCCACGGAAGCCTCATCAGCATCAATGCTGTTCTTCCTGAGGGCCCTGCAATCTTTATTTCCCCATAAATTGCCAGGTACCCATTTACACCTGGGTGGGAAGTGGCATTTATGGATTAATGTCTTTCCAGAGGACTTTAGTGCCAATTGCCAAGAGAGACATCAGTGACGTACCTACGAGAGGAACGGGGGAGCGGGGGGCTGGGGGCACGTGCCCCGTGCGGCACTTTAAGGGGGTGAAAAAAAGGGAAAGAAAAGTTGAAAAGGGGAGATAAGAAAGGAACTTATCATAATTACATGTCGAAGATGCATGGTAATTTGCATTAGATATTATTTTCTGCGGGTTTAAAATGCAAATAAATCTGAATCTATGCCGCTTCGCTCCGTAACATATTATTTTAGGATGTCGTATTTTCAGGTCCAAATATAGGATTAAACGTAAAAAATAAAATCTGAACTTTCGGTTTCCCTAATAAAATGCTCATCAATAATTGTTTGTTTGCATGTTTGTATGTTATTTTTAACGATGATCTGGAATAATATTGTAAAATTAACTTTCACTGGTTTTAATCATTTTTTGTGATTATTATTTATTACTACGTAGATGATAATCTCTAATTGAGTATAGCTTCTCATTTTGTAATTATTTTGTATATTTGATGAATTTTCAATAATTGCTTTGTTACTTTTGTTGGTATTATATCGAAGATCATGAAAAATTATGGATTCTATTTCATTAAATCTAAATTTGAATTTGAATTAGCATTATGCTTGTCTTCGTGGCTAAAATCGTGTTTGCCTATCTAGCTTAATCCCCTCTCCCCCTCTCTCTGTGTGTCTATCTCTCAAAAACTACAGTACTGTTATCTTTTATCGCCATTTCGAAGAAATATCGGTAGGACGACAACCTGCAAAATGACAGACTGAAAATTATAATGTTATAAATATAGGGGTCTTGACTGAGTTGTCTCAGTGAAGGAATTCCTTGAGAAGTATACAATATTCCAAATGAGTTTCATAACAAAGAGACAAAAGCATAGAACTTTGAAAATTTGAAAACAGAGAGATTCAGAGAGATATATAGAGAGAAGGAAAAAATCGGAGAGAGAGAGAGAGATAAAGAGCGGCTAAGCAGCCATAGGTCGTAACCTAATTCTCACAAATTCACTGTTGCACTAGTCAGCATCAAACCACTAGCGTATTTGAGGGAGTGACAAGGGGAGCAATTTCCCCCTCCTGCATATTGCTCCGTTTAGTCTCATCTCACAACGCCCCCTTTCGTCAGAGTCAGCAGCCTAACATGTTAGCCTATGGACGTTTTTTTTACAAAAATCGTTAAAAATTCATTTTTTGTTTAAACGAAAAGCACATCCACCCCGACGTACGTTATCACTAGCTCTTTCATTGGAGCCCTCATGTCTCATTGACTTTTGAAAGTTCACCCACCGTCATTTTTCAAAATGGGTTGCAAGCTCGCCATTGCCTATAATACACATGTGAAACAAGTCGAACTTTGGACTCATGCAGTCTGCCAAGCGATTGTAAGATTATAGGTCAAGCACACGAAGGATAAGAAGCATGAATTATCAATTATCACTTCTGCTATGTTCATTATGTCCATTTCATCCAACCCCCCACCGTAATTTTTCCATTTAGTAAAAGCAAACATTTTGCCGAGTTTAGCCAAAACATGAATATTCATGAACGGTCAGACAATACAGCCTCTTAGTACGTAACGTATAGTGAATGGGAATGGGCGATGATCCGTCTAGGAGGTCGAGGTCAGTGGTTTGTGCTGTCAATGTTCACGCGAGCTAAAATGAGACAATCGGAGCAATATGCTAGATTTCCGACCAAAAATAGAAAATTAGTCCCCCACCCCCAATCCCAAAAAACAAAAACAAACAAACAAAATCCATGCTTTATAAGAAGGTCAGGAATTAGTGTACATCAAGAAATGTACTATACGAAATGTTGACAGATCCTAAAAATATTCAGCTTTATCTTCCTCAAATGAATAAGTCATTTGGAAGCCAGGCATGCTTCCCCCTCCATCCAATTTAGCACACTGAACTAGCGCCCTCGTTACTGTTTTGCCCCTCGTCATGAGGCCTAATACTTACTTTTATTAGTTTGTGTTAAACAATCAGGGTCTCTTCAGTTTTTACAGCTGCTACACATTTTGGGGTTACAAGTTCGAAATGAAGTATTTCGTTATTTTCCTCTCCATATTTTCCTCTCAGATCTACTCCCCACTAATATCCCCACTAATACTCACAAGCCAATTCTACAATACATCACATGCAGGATAGAAGAAATAACAAATCCCTTCAATCGCAGAGTCACTGCTTGCGATTTCAATAATTTATGCATTAAATATTGCAATGTTACCTTGAAATAGCATTGTTTTACCCCATAGCATTCAAGATGAACCATAATCATATATTTATACATTTTTACTTTCATAAATAAAGAACGCTATTATGAAGATTTCCTTTTTCGATTTGTCATTTTGTCCACACCTTAATCATCAAAAGCATCTCAAGATTCAGGATCACTGAAATTCTGAAATATTTGCCATCATCAATTCAAGCATCATGTCTGCTAATCAACAGAATAAATCTTTTGGAATGTGGAATACACAAACACCATCGTATTCTAAAGAAACCCAAGAGTTATTAAAAGGTAAATTTTAACGTTAATGTGAGTTTAAAGTCTCAATTTATTTAGAGTGATATTTTTTTTCCAACGGCAACGCACCAAAACTGAACGCAAAAAACAAGTTGTCATGGAAATGCAAAGCGATTTTTCCTTTTCATTTGCGAAATGAAATGCAAACGACGTTCCTAATATTGTATTAATGTATTATTGAATTGGAAATATTTGTTGTTGTAAATTGTAGAGAGGTGTATCTCTCGTCGAATATCCTCGGTAGATTTTCAACTTTGAAGATAATGTTATTGGCCAGGCCCCACACATTGTAAATTGTGTTAGTGCAGATCCCATACGTCGTGTGTCCGGATGAATATGAAAGCCATGATTTTGTACAGTCTAGATGCGATATTGTGTGGTGTGTATATTTGTGTATAGGTATAATAATACCCGCCTCACAGCAAGCATGCAGTGCTAGAGGTCAATACGCATTAGCATTGACTCTCTATGCTTTGCTGGAGTGATCAAAACGGACAGGTTTGATAATCCGAACAGTTGACTTTAAACGGTACTAGACCTAGACTAGACTATGTCTGATTACTTTACTCTTTGTCCATAAAATGCACCTATCGCGATCGACTGCTATCAGTCCATTACCTTGATGTCTACCTTGTGCTCCTGTTTAGTTATATGTCTTGCGGCCCATGGGATCGCTGATCTCCGAAAAAGCGGAGGAAGAACAAGAAGAAGAAGAAGATAGGCAAATTCATGCAAAAAAATATATTCAAAAAATTGACTTGAAAACACATCACACAATTAGTCTGAACCGAGTCAGGAGCAAATTTGAAGAAATTATATTTTTAAATGTTGTAAAACCAAAGATATAACTGAAGAAAACTGACCAAGTATCTGTACTAAAAATTGTACATGTAAAATTGGTCGTAGACATTCGACAGCTGAATATGACGTGCACGGTTGCATTACGTGCGTTCTCGAATCCAAAATCGTACCTCACACACACACTCTCGCCATACCACGAATGGTCCGTCGGGGGGTGCTAGCCGGCTGAGTTGCAGCGATACCAACGCAGCTTCGGAGCTCCGCAGCGCGCCATTTTAGCGGGACTCGGAAAGGTTTGCGATGGGAAGGCAGCGGCCTAGCTTTTTGCCCAAACAACGCTAGATCGGCTGATGGCAAAATGAAAATAACTACGATCGAGAACATCGTCGGTTTCTTAACTTTTCAGTGAGATAATTCTGAATTCTAATTGAGACTATATAATAAATTAAATCGACAAAGAAACCTCGGTAGAACTCTTATAACTATACAAAAGCTTGTTTATTTCTTCATTTGACATTTTGTTTTCGACCATTTTTTCGTGCGCGAGTCAATGTAAACTATGTATTACCAAACTTTCAACACGCAAGGAACGGGGAACACTCGCGGACCTCGTAACAAATTTGTTGCAAAAAAAAAATTTCAAGGGTGATTTTGAAGCAGTGAAGAACATTGGCGCTGCAATGCGCAGAAATATACTTGAAAGAAACTTAAAAAATAATACCTGAATTTTCAGAAAATCGTATTTGTATTAGTGTACCTAGATGTGACTTGTTTATAATCAGATTTTATGAAGATTTGTCGGGAAAAAATGTCAATTTTTTCCGTTTGGTGGTCATTTCTAGGCTAATATTTTAAAAGTTGCATCAGTAATGGGCCCGATGTTTCTCTTATCGTACTCGCATGTTATTTCTACATAGATTAAACATAGGATGGTTAAGGGTAAGACCAGATAACATTATAAAAAAGATATATCCTTCCACCCTCCCATATCCAAGCGATTTTTCCTTTTCATTTGCGAAATGAAATGCAAACGACGTTCCTAATATTGTATTAATGTATTATTGAATTGGAAATATTTGTTGTTGTAAATTGTAGAGAGGTGTATCTCTCGTCGAATATCCTCGGTAGATTTTCAACTTTGAAGATAATGTTATTGGCCAGGCCCCACACATTGTAAATTGTGTTAGTGCAGATCCCATACGTCGTGTGTCCGGATGAATATGAAAGCCATGATTTTGTACAGTCTAGATGCGATATTGTGTGGTGTGTATATTTGTGTATAGGTATAATAATACCCGCCTCACAGCAAGCATGCAGTGCTAGAGGTCAATACGCATTAGCATTGACTCTCTATGCTTTGCTGGAGTGATCAAAACGGACAGGTTTGATAATCCGAACAGTTGACTTTAAACGGTACTAGACCTAGACTAGACTATGTCTGATTACTTTACTCTTTGTCCATAAAATGCACCTATCGCGATCGACTGCTATCAGTCCATTACCTTGATGTCTACCTTGTGCTCCTGTTTAGTTATATGTCTTGCGGCCCATGGGATCGCTGATCTCCGAAAAAGCGGAGGAAGAACAAGAAGAAGAAGAAGATAGGCAAATTCATGCAAAAAAATATATTCAAAAAATTGACTTGAAAACACATCACACAATTAGTCTGAACCGAGTCAGGAGCAAATTTGAAGAAATTATATTTTTAAATGTTGTAAAACCAAAGATATAACTGAAGAAAACTGACCAAGTATCTGTACTAAAAATTGTACATGTAAAATTGGTCGTAGACATTCGACAGCTGAATATGACGTGCACGGTTGCATTACGTGCGTTCTCGAATCCAAAATCGTACCTCACACACACACTCTCGCCATACCACGAATGGTCCGTCGGGGGGTGCTAGCCGGCTGAGTTGCAGCGATACCAACGCAGCTTCGGAGCTCCGCAGCGCGCCATTTTAGCGGGACTCGGAAAGGTTTGCGATGGGAAGGCAGCGGCCTAGCTTTTTGCCCAAACAACGCTAGATCGGCTGATGGCAAAATGAAAATAACTACGATCGAGAACATCGTCGGTTTCTTAACTTTTCAGTGAGATAATTCTGAATTCTAATTGAGACTATATAATAAATTAAATCGACAAAGAAACCTCGGTAGAACTCTTATAACTATACAAAAGCTTGTTTATTTCTTCATTTGACATTTTGTTTTCGACCATTTTTTCGTGCGCGAGTCAATGTAAACTATGTATTACCAAACTTTCAACACGCAAGGAACGGGGAACACTCGCGGACCTCGTAACAAATTTGTTGCAAAAAAAAAATTTCAAGGGTGATTTTGAAGCAGTGAAGAACATTGGCGCTGCAATGCGCAGAAATATACTTGAAAGAAACTTAAAAAATAATACCTGAATTTTCAGAAAATCGTATTTGTATTAGTGTACCTAGATGTGACTTGTTTATAATCAGATTTTATGAAGATTTGTCGGGAAAAAATGTCAATTTTTTCCGTTTGGTGGTCATTTCTAGGCTAATATTTTAAAAGTTGCATCAGTAATGGGCCCGATGTTTCTCTTATCGTACTCGCATGTTATTTCTACATAGATTAAACATAGGATGGTTAAGGGTAAGACCAGATAACATTATAAAAAAGATATATCCTTCCACCCTCCCATATCCAAGTTTTGGGCTGATTATTGCCGACCCACCGCAGCAAGGCCATTCAGATTTTCGTACGCGCGCAAAGCGCCCTCTAGTGCCCCATGAATGTGCCTAACTATGAAGAAGTTTACATATAATATTTTGTAAATCTTTACCTGTTTGCAGACACATGTTGGACAATATTAGAAACCCTTCATGGCCTGGATAGATCTAGGTCTCGTTTTGAGCGCTAGCGCTAATTTGATGCATGTTTTTTATTGAATCAGATTCAGAAGAAGAACAAAATTGCCCAATCTCACACCTTGTAAAGCATGACTGCATGTATTATGTCTTCGAATTTAGTGTGAGGGTGACTACTTTATTTCAAGCGATGATGTAAATCATGAAGACCTAGTGCTAGTCTAGATTTCTCTATATTTTGATATTATAAACCATCCAGTCACAGCAGCATTATTTTTCTATACTCTGTGTATGATAAATAAGATTAAGAGTCTATTAAGACACCCTCTATTGATTCTCAAAACTCTCAGACACCACTGTAAAAAAAAATTGCCAGTGTTCACTCAAAATCAACATGTTATTGACAACTTATGACACCTAAATAGCAGTAAAATAGAGTCTACAATCAATTTAACTCACTGATGTTCAAAAATATACTTTGAAAATTTGAAGAAAAAATATTTCATCAATTCCAGTGGCGAAGTACCACTTCATATTCAGTGTGTGTATTCTTGGTCAAAGCACTAGTGGTAAAATGCTTGAATCTCTGAGATAACTTGACCAAAATAGTCGACAGCTAAAAAAAAAATTGTTTTTATTGCAAACGCAAAAAAGTCCCAGATGTGAGATTTATATGTCATTTGCTCAAGAGTCCTCTCCCTCCTCAACAAACATATAACCCATATCTTGTTCTTCTTTTTGCCATAGTAATGATGAAAGAATCGAAACTGAACAATTTCCAGTCAAGACAACTGCAGAAAACAATGAAAGGTAAGTCTACACTGTGATCTTCTTATTTGTAGCAGACAAAAAAAAACATTTAAAAGAAAACTGGTAACAAATTCGGCTGCATCCAACTGTGCTATACATGTAGATGATGAACGCGTAATTGCCATGTGCAGAGAAGTGGACAAACAAGTTCTTCTTTTTTTTGTGGGTCATTATTACCCATTCAGGTTCAAATAATTCCAACACTGTTAGCGTCAGTGGTTTATTAACGAGGAAAAAAAAAATCAGAAAGTTATCACAAAACATTAAAAATCCTGACAAAATGCATGATGTCAGCTTTACAGCGTAAGACAGTGTAGCACAATGAGAATGATTATTAGAGAGAATGAGTACAAGAAGATAGACCTGGAAGCTCGACTGCTGTCTCAGCATTCTTCCAGTATTTGGGGTAAAGGTAAAGGTAAAACATTAGTAAATACTATAACAAGATTCAAGATATTCTCATTTGTATTTATAGCATCAACGTATGATGAGTAATGTAATTAATCCTTGGCTGAATTGATTTGGGATTGACATTTTTAGATGGAGCTACCCTCCCATTAGCATGTAACCCAACGACAAGTGCCAGACCAGCGCAGCCTTATCTTCCTCAGAAGCCAAGCGTCCGTGTGAATCCAAAGGGATACGGCAAGGGGGTACGCACCAAGGAAGATATAGAGGATTCTGGGGCCTATGAGAGAGACATGTACACTGGTGGTGGAGTAACAAGTAAGTTGGGACACCTTAGAGTCTGTGAAAGTAGGAAAGGAATAGGCTGATATGACATATAGTCTGTCTGGAGCCAGGAGGATGTGACCTCATATGCTTTAAAGCCCCACTGCACTACTTGTAGCTTGCGCCCTCTATATAGCAAACAATGCCTAAGCGGTACCCGTTGGTCTCCCCTCTTAGTTATGTTAATTGAGAGCTGATTTGATGAGATAACCACCAATCAGTGACCAATCAGTGACCTCGCCAAACTAGTACAGACAGGCTTTAACACATGTAGAGTTAACACCCTTCTGGCTCTGAACAGACAATATATAATGTAATGAAGCACAGAGTGTGAAATTGTATATGAACGTTAATAATATATTATTATAATTTGATGATGGACTACCATTATCTTGAATGATATCTGCTTATGATATGTATTTACCAAGGCCATGTTTCAAAGCATTTCTCAAACCAGTGATGTTATTTGGAATAAATAAGGCATAGCAGTGCCGGTATAGCTTATATCAATTTCTGATATGCAGAAATGAACTGAAATCAGTAAATTTTGTTTTGTAAATTAGAATCGATTTCTATTTTTGAATACATTTGTGTTAACACATTTTTCTGTAGGCTTGTGTCTACATCCATGTAAAAGGCACATTCTCATGAATTATATTCTTGTGAAAGATTGATTAGAAGAATGCTAATTTACATTAATGCATCACAAATATAATACGACATTTGTTGTAAAGTAAAAGTATATAAGTGTTGCTACATGTATTCCATTTGCCTTACAAACCTACAGCGGTGATATTGTGCATGACTATTTGACATATATGGTTATAGTAGACAGAGTATTTAATTAGTTAAACATATTTATTTGTGTGTGTGCAGAGTCATTAGACAAGGAGAAAGAGAGATTACAGAACTACATGGCTTACGGTGAAGACATCCCTCCCATCTCTGAAGAGCGTAAACGAGAGGTCCTGAAAACCCCTGAACCTGAACCAATGATTGATAGATTCGCAGACTGTGAGTATAGCTTGGTGAAAGAAACTGGGCAGCGTTTCATAAAACTGTCATAAGTACAAGTTTACTATTCCCATTGAAACCTGTGTCAAACTTAGCACACACATTTTAATGGGATGTCAGTGAACTTGTACTTATGATGGTTTTGTGATACGCTGCCCAGTATGCCAGTAATTGGAAAAGGTTGTTCATGTACCTATAAGAATTGGTGTATGCTGTGAGGTTGTGGAGTCATCAAACTTATAAGCATATGGCCCAGTCTTGCTAAAAGTCACATTTACTGTACACAGAAATGTTTATTTTGGGCCGACAGAAAATGTGACATGAGATTGTGGTCCAAAATGGTATGGGCTCTCGCTGTTACTTGTCATATATCGATTATGAGGGCATTTGAGGAGCTATTCTATTCAGGGGATATTTCTTCTGTGATACACTTCCACACCAACTTAATAAGAATGAAAGAGCTCACAAATTCTACTAGTAGCATAAAATATCATTACTTGAAAAAGACTCCAATAACATTTTCTACAAACGCCTTGCATAATTATTTGATATGAACCTCATTAAAAAGTTTGTTTATATATTCATCAATTATTCAATTTTATCATGGACTTCCATTATCACAGATGATAAGGTTTCTTACTACCAAGGCTATGTTTTACAAAATTGTTCCCATTGAAAAAGAAAAAAGATACATGTATATCTATAAAGCCTACCTGTATGCTAATCTCTGTACCTCTGTTCACATATTTTCCTCATTTTCAGGCATGTACGTGGACAATTGAATACCAGTTATGTATCTTTTTCACAGACAGTGATTTGTTACTGTATTGCATATATATGTCATTGTCCTGAACTAGGTTTTGATTACCAGGAGCTTATGGTTTAGAGTAAAAACTAACCTTTGCGTACTTCAATTCAATTCAATTAAATTCTGGTTAATTGTAAATTAAAACATGCTGAATAAAAAGTGTGGAGACTCATACAATTCAGTTTACAAGTTATAAATACATACAAGAATATAAGAAATTGTATCTATTTTCTGAAATTTCTTCCAATTTCAGTGGAAGCCGAGATTCAGGAGAGGGTGGAGTTTCTTGAGGACATGAAGAAGATGGGCAAGGAGAGGCAATACAAAGCCATAATCGGAACTGAGATATCTATGGTATGTCACTATGGTGATGATGATGATGGTGATGATGAGAAAGATGATGATGGTGATGATGATGATAGTGATGGCAATGGTGATGTTGACGATGATAGTGATGATGATAGTGATGATGGTGATGATGATGATGATAGTGATGATGATAGTGATGGTGATGATGATGATGATGATGATGATGATGATAGTGATGGCATTGATGATGGTGATGTTGTTGATGATGATAGGGATGATGATGGTGATGATGATGATTATAGTAATGTCAATGATGATGAGAAAGATGATAATAGTGATAGTGGTGATGGTGATGGCAATGATGATAGTGATGATGATGATAGTGATAATTATGATATAATGACGGCACTAATAGTGATGATGAAGTTGAGGATATTATTGGTGATAATGATGATAACATCATTGATATTGAAATATAAAAAAACATTGTTGATAATTAAGACAATAAATCAAACTATAAACATGAAGAAAAAATTTGAACGCTCATTGGTCATGTGAAGCAGGGATACAGCAAATGCCACACAGTGAATTTAGCAAGTCTTTCTATTGTAGCTTTTTGATGCAAAACGTTCAAATGTTCTAGCTGTAATATTTATAATTCATAACTTGACCTTGATTTTTACAGAAAATCCGAGAAATGGAGGTCATTGACAAACAGAGGACACAACAACTGAAAAAGGCAATGGCGGCAAAGGAAGCAGCACAAGGAAGCTGAGAGGTACCAGGTCATTCCAACTCTGATTACCGGTAGTCTATTATATTGTCCATTATATATTTGTACAGATGACCAGTGATATATCAAACATTCTTATTTATGTATTCAAACAAATACCAAATTGAAGAAAAAAAAGAAGAGGGATTAGCTGAGCCTGCTTATGTTGCACCTTTAGACTTAGGAAGTTCTTTAGGTATGTTGACCAAAGGGGAACCATGTTCCATTTGTTCAAAAGATTAGCTACAAAGTCTGGTTTGGAGTAAGTTGTTCATATTTTGTTTTATATTGATATGGCAGTTCACAGAAAGACAGAAAGAAGTGTGTGTAATTGGGTTTTTACAGACGTGTATCAATCAGATATGATTATTTACGTCTGGGGACCGACCTTTAACGTCACCATCCGAAAGACGTGACTCAGTTTCGAACCTGCGTCCTCGGCTGAATCAGTTTGTAACTTCCATTGTAATAGCTTGATTACAGGCGCACGCCACAACGCCTGGTTGAAAAAATACTTTTGTGATATGGAAGTCGGTCTACATCCTTACATAATGCAAGTGAATAGGTTCACCTCTCGATACTTGATGAAATATATGCATACTTTGCATATACATTTGCATAGATTTCTATTGAATTTAGAATGTGTTGTGAAATTGGTTTTTAGTAACTTTATGATTTTATGAACAATTTTATGTAATATAAAATAGATATAGATAATTGTGTCCCCCCTCTTTTGTAGACATGTATACAATTTGAAAATATTCAAATGAAGGCTTCATTTGTGTTCCTTTGTAACTTTGTGGTAATTGGTGAATGATATTGCATGTTATACTGGTGTATTTACTTGTGCAGATAGAGGTGAATAGTCAAGATTTGTCATTCAAGTAGGGATCGCAGCTGTGACATCTAGCTACATAAATTGTGCCACTGGCAGGTTCAGTATCAGTTATTCTGCCAAGAACTGGAGCGGGGTTTCACAAAGCCATTGAAATGCGTGCATTGAATTCAACACACATTTCAATGGGATGTCGGTGAACTTGTACTTATGACGGTTTTGTGAAACCATGCCCAGAAAGCTGTACTCTTTTGTTAATTCATCAGGTTCGGGCTGGTATGAGTGGAAATGTGTAATTCAAATGCTCACATTTTCCTTTTTTTACAAAAAAAAATCATTATATCCCTCTCTGTTGTTTCCTTTGTGGATAGAAAACATATACAGCCCTAGGCCTTTCTTCACCATTCATTGCTATTATTTGTTTAGAATGTAGTCATGGAGACTGGGGAGACATGCTCACACATGCAGGGCTCATCAATGTGCTTGTCATGCAAACACTTGATAATTGCATGTTCTTATTGTAAAGTATATTTCATTTCCTCATTAAAAAAAAACAAGGATGTACATTAGAAAGTTTGCGCTCCAATAGGTGTCCCATCAACAGTTGATTGGAATTGTCTAATTATTGATGATGTATAAACTGCATATATATTGTTGTAAGCATTCTGAGTGTCACAAGAAAAATGTATTTCTTGCTAGTGATATTTTGTAAATTTAGTATTTAATAAAAAATAAAATGATGTGAAATGTATTGTTGTTTACTACATGTACTTACTTATTTAGTAACTGTAGATTACCATACAATTGTTTTCTTTGAATGAGTAAATCTTAGAGAAGTAAAAGATATGTTCGAGCATTTATATAAATATTGTATAAGGAGGAAAAGTCCAAGGAAAAGTCCAGGGAGAGTACGGGGGGCGAGGATAAATCTGGATGGGTAACTTCACGCTATATGTATACAAACAGTATCCAAATCATCACAGCCACATCAGAGTTTAATCTTTTATATATATATATTTATATGCGAACTTTTAATTAGAAGTCCAGTATATTTGCCATGTATACAAACACAGTTATGAAATCAGTTACCATTGCAGATAGATTGGGAGTATAAAATGCATACAATCATAATACATACTTACAGCATTCGCACAAAACATTATACTAGGCAGAAATTTGTTGACCCTTAAACAGATGAAATGCCATCGGGGCAAGATATAATGCTTCATAAAAAGCATGCATTGAAATATACAGATGAAAACTAGCATTAGAAATATGCCATGGAAGTTTAGTAAACCCAAATCTTTTCATAAAATGCTGAAATCTTATTTTTTTTTATTCATTTATGTTAATATCTAATGTATGACGAGTGATAACTGCCCTTATTTAGTATAACAACCTTTAAAAACAACATTGTCAAAACATGATGGAAATAAATAGTCTGCTCTTCACATTCATCCGTTAATGACATAAAACCCCAAGACTAAAATTATACAAAAACGAATTTCACAGCATAGATACATAAAAAGAAAATGAAATAATAAAATATATGTTATCTTAAAAGGCATGAAAGCTACTGAAGACAAAGCTTTAAAATACCTAAGAATCTCAAATATATAATAACTTTAAAATTTAAGACATTATCAAAATTGACAGAGGCAATTTATCTATTGAGTAAACAAGGCATCATCAAGTGTAATGTGTTCACTGTATTTTGGTGACTTTGAAATAAAATAGAAACACTAAGCAAGCTGTACAAATATTTGTGAAATGTTATTTAACTTTCTATGCAAATAAGAAAACAAGGCAACTCATAATTTATGACAGCATATGCGTGTACGATAATAAATAGAAAATGTTTTAAGTCACAGAATAAATGCTTTCTACCACTGAAGCATATAATTACAATTAGAAGATATAAAAATCATAATGAAAATGTTATTGCATTCTTTTCTCTTTTTTATTTTTAAAATACATAAAACATAGTCAATATGACAATAAGGCAAAGAAAGGGGTACACAACAAGGTTATCTACTTTACTCATTTGAAACATAGCTTCATCATCCTTCATGTTTAAATAAACTCTTGCACTGAAAAATTAAAATTAGATTATGTCGATTGCAGCATCACTGTGACATATCTTTGGCCTAACCACATAAAATATGCAGATGTGCACTGCCTAACCACAATTTGGCATTTATACCCATGCACTGTTTGAATTTTTAAAAAAGTGTGTATTTTCCCGATTCCAGTATTGAGACGTTTTCCACAAAGTAGCAAACGGTCAAAGGTCATTGGTTCGAGTCACAGCAAGGCACAAGACTATTTTCTTTTGACAGGATTTAATCGACATTTGTCACTCTGGACCCAGGTGTAGAAAATGGGAAACTCTTGGAAGGAAGTCCTGTCATTAACGCCAAGATAATTTTGGGGTGCTATAAGCACTTGAGGTGAGGTGAGCATGAGCGAAATACAAGATACGAGAGAACAAATGATTTGTTAATAATTGCAGAAGAAAAAGCTGAATAAAAGCAGCCACTAGCTAGTAAACTTTTTTTTTAAAAATAAATTTGTTTTATAGCTATTCTTCTTCAGTCCCATACAGGCCTTCTCTTGTTACCACGAGTGCATGATGCTATCACACTCCATCTCACTCGTAACCTGCTTTGTCGGACAAGATTAACAACATATTTCTCTAAAAGCAGCCAATTTATTTTAGATATACATTCTGTTGCTTCAATAGTGCCTTCAAAGAAGAATATAAAAGAGTAAAAGACCAGAAGCAATAGGAAAGAAAAATAATCATAGATGATAATGATGATGTATTCTGATCATTTCCTTTCAATATCGTGGGTCATATTGCAGATCACTAAAATAAAGAAAATAAAAGCTTTACTGTAGCTTATGCACCTCATACGCACTTTCATAGGGGGGAAGGAATCCTGTCTCAATATTATAAACAGATACATGTTTTGATGTGCATACATTTTTTTTTATCTATGATGGTGATAGAATTAAAGGCTGGAGTATGATGAAATATAATGTATGAAGAAAAGAAGAAAAATACATCAAGTATGTAGCTCCCTCTTGTGATAACAAATTGTGTACAGTCATGTAGGTACACTGGGTGAAAACCCAAGTAACTTACATAAACTTAAATAAATCAATGCCTTTTACACAAAAATGAGTTGGTGTTAATTAAAAGAGAAGGTCTGGCTTATCGTAATTTCACATATGTCACCACTTACATTACGTCTACAGAGTACAATAGTGGATATTATTAACAAGTTAAAAGAAATTCTTAATATCTATACAGCTCTTACTACGTATATCATCCATTTTGTACAGTTACATCAATATTATATTAAGTTCTAAAGCTGACAAGTAAGTCTTGCATATTAAAGACAAAACAGAATTCAACTGCAGATATGCAACCCTGCACATACATGTATACAAGATTAAAAGTTCATGAAACATTTCTAATATATAGGTGACAAACGAGCAGCGAATGTCCATTTTAACAATTGATTTCAGATAGGAGAACAGAATGGACACCTCTTGTTTAAAAGACACGTAACAACGGATAAAACAGTGGAAGCACATACAGTTAAAGCTTACAAAGGCATCATTTTCATCATCAAAAGGCCTTTGACACATGATGTATGAAAAAGAATTAAGGCTCTATTAATTAAAAAGCGATGGAAAAATTCAAAGGTGACCATTTATCTTTTAAATAACTAGCAAAGACTCAACTTGTTATTACATATACCGCATACACGTGAAATATTCATATTGCGAGCATGAGTGCATTAGTTACTGCTTCGTCTGCACTTTTTTCATCAAATTCTCAAATGTATTTCATGAACACAAGTTGGTCGTTATAATATATTAATTTGGGAAATTGTGCATGTCTCTTCTTATAGGATACTTGCTATATAGTATAGACAACAAGGCTTGAAGCTCACTCTACAAATACAAGATAATCAACCTAACTCTTGAATAATTTCCTCATTTGTAAGTCTACATAGGAAAGATGCCTACGTATTACTAAATAAACATAATCGTCATATATATATTGAAATAGCAGCAAAAGGGAAGACACACCCCCATATATCAGTATCGGTAATACCTTGCATTTTCATGGGGCTAAATATGTGACCCGGCACCACAAAACCAACAAAAAGTCGCAACCAGCGATTCTCCGTAATCAGCTAAAATGTCAATTTAGGTGAAAAAAATAGATTTTTGTTTTTTTGCATTTTCTGAAAGAGTGGTCTTTTCTGTACCTAGTATCAAAATTTGGAAGTCTAAAACATAGTAGAAGATGTGTTTTAAACGGTTTTTCTAGACCAGTTTTTTTCGCACAGCCTTCGGTCTCTTCCAAAATTTGATCACTTTTCCCGAGCGAAATTATCGTAGTCCGGAAATGGTCGGTCGTTGCTAACGGGTCGTGCTACGCGGGCTGTGATTGGTCCGTTATAGCAATCAGTGCGGCGCGCCATTTTGTTTGTATCCGCTTTCACATCCGAGTTCCAGATTTGCGTTCGTCTTATATTCTCCGTTAACGACTTCGACTAGCTTGATTGTACATCACATATCCAGAATTTGTTGATCAAGAGTAGACCTAAGAACATTATTATATTTTATACATTTGAGAGTGACAAGTTGCGAAAAAGTCTACAACGTCGTTACAATGCCAGGTTTTGTACGTGAGCAGAGCCGTGGGATGGTACCGGGGTGCACCAACGCAGATGCCCGGGTAGCTCGGGCGGTCAACGAAGCGATGATGCGGGGGCTAGCTGCGGGGGATCAGGCCAACCTTACAGCTTTGCTTACTGAACACTTCGGGCAAGACAGCGACGAGAGAATTCCTGATAATGTGGTTACAAATAATTGCCCAGATGTATACAAAACAAGATAGGTGACAAGCAGTGTTATGTAAGGGGGAACAAAAAGACTCCGGGTCCACCATGAATAGGCATTGTCTAGTGAAGGTGTCTCGGCACTATGTTGCAGTATAATCTGTCCAATTACAACTCTATACATTTACAACATAATAACTTTTGAAAGACTTAAGTCCACACATTGAAACCTCAGAAACATAATGAACAGACTATGTTTGACCATCAGGCCAAATTTCAGCCTAATCTGAAAATCTCTTCATAGTGGTTGCTATGGCCTTTTGATTCACCCTTCTATTGATTTCCCTGTGGTTTGCTTGCTCCGCATGCTTGAATAGCCCCAAACTTTAAAGCTCTCTTTCTCACAATTTAATACCAGTAACCTCCCTCACCAGCTCTTTTCATTCACTAAATTGAAAGGGTTAGGAAGCTTCAATTTGAACAAGTAATATACCATTTTAATGAGGAGAACTTCTTCTTTCATAATCAGATGAAATCAGGAAAATAATTTTTGCGACTTTTTGGTGGTTTTGTGGTGCCGGGTCACATATACAGTTATTATGATATACATGTAGCTTTGCTTCGCGGAATAATACAAGTCACTTTTCCTTCGGCGTAAGATGGAGTTGTTCTATAAACAATCGCATTACATTCTATTAAAAACTCAAACATAGCTTGCTATGACATTGGTTTTCTCATTTAACATTTAAAGGTATTACAAAGTTTTGGTATGGGGTCATAAATTTGGTTCAAATTAACATATTAGAAGCATATGCGTTCCTACAATATACATTGATCGTTGTCGCGGTTGAAATCGAGTCTAAAGTTATGAAATTATAAATAATAAACTCTTTATGTTGTATATCTCCCTCTCAAGGTCAAGATATTAATTTAGCTATGAAACAATGTTTCTTGACTAAAATCGACTGATTAGCTATTCCCGTTTGGAAATTATATATCCCAACTACATATTCTGAGATTTTCATGGTCGCAGCTACCATTGTACGGCCATAGGCGCTATTTGAAATTTATCACGATTTACCGGGAGCACCGGTAAATTTTTATATTCAATTTTTCTCGAAAACAGAAATGTTTTAGGGGCTAATTTTTTTACTGTTTATAATACATCCACAGGGGCATCCAAATATATCAAAATTTTAAAGATTCACTATCCACCCAATTTTCAAAATTTCCCAAAACTTTGTATTACCTTTAATTTCTTTTAATTACTAATTCAAGATTAAGGCATCATTATATTGTATGTTAAAAATACCAACTCACCCAACATTTGTATAAATATGAACCCCTTTCTAATTCACCTTTCAACGACATACATGTGTCATTATTAGGAATTAAATGCAAGTTTTATACTACTTGCTACTTGCTTTTTTCTCAATTGCAGTATGTAACAATGGTTGATTATAAAAAAACATGGGCATGCATATGTCTGCAATGGCTGTAAACTTCTTCAATAGTATAGTTCAATAGTGATCCTGTTAAAGAGTGTTATAGTCTCTTTAACACTGCAACTGGTGGGTAATGTAAGGCTACAGCAAGGTGAGATGAGAAGAGATGGGGTATCCACCAGTCTTCACTTGATGAGACCCAGCTTGTGCTTTTTCTTGTGCTTCTTATCTTTCTTCTTGTCACCTGTAATAATAAAATTTAAAAAATGATAACAATATGAAGGATAAAATAAATAATCACTTTCAGTAAAAATTTCACTGCTTATATCCAATTATTTCCTACCTCCTTTTTATGCTTTTCATCACCATCACCAACCATCATCTTCATCATCATCAACACAACACAACAACAACAACCACTACCATCACCATCACCAACCATCATCTTCATCATCATCAACACAACAAAACCACCACCACCATCACCATCACCATCATCAAACACCATCTTCATAGTGTCCACTATCATCACATTCATCACCATGGTCTTATCTCCAAATCACCACTACACCATTACTGCCACCTGCTTGCTTGCTTGCCAGTCACCTCCAGTACCCATCATGGCTTCTATGTCTCCACCCTCTGTCTCGTCTCTCAACCCATTACCATTAGCAAGATAAGACATTTCCACCACCACCACCATCATCATTATCTCAACCATCACCACCACCATCACCACCACCATCGTCATCATCATCATCATCTTCATCACCATCATCATCTTCATCACCATCATCATCATCACCCTCTATCATCTTGTACCATCACACCACAATCTTTGACCATGCTACTCACGTCCGGTCCCCATTATTGATTCTATATCTCTATCCTCCATCTCCTCCCTCAGCCTATCCTCTTCCAGCCTCTCCACAATCTGGTTTCCCCACCTTCATCAGCATTACCCCCCACTATCATCTTTATCTAACACATACCACCACACCCAATCTCTGACCATGCTACTCACTTCCGGTCCTCATCATTGCTTCTATATCTCTATCCTCCATCTCCTCCCTCAACCTGTCCTCTTTCAGTCTCTCCACAATCTGGTTCCTCCACCTTCATCATCATCATCATCATCATCATCATCACCATCATCATCATCACCATCATCATCATCACCATCATCATCATCATCATCATCATCACCATCATCATCATCACCATCATCATCATCATCATCATCATCATCATCATCATCATCATCACCATCACCATCATCATCATACATAACAATATTTAATAATTGTATTTTATCAATTTATTTTGTATATATACTTCATGTAAATGTTACAGTTTAATCATTTAGTTTCAATTTTTTAATGATCAGTAATAATTTTTCTCTCAATACATTATACAAATTTCCTGCACCGACTCTCAAACTATATATCTGATCTTACACCCTTTGATTTTCTATTTATCTTATATCCAAGTATGCAAACCGAACTAAATATTATTATTGTTTTCATTATTTATGATTTATTTACTATGTACTGTTTATATCTGGATTAATTTTAAAGTGTTAAAGCATATAATTATATTTTTATGTCTATGGAGTTATTTTTACCTTGTAAATTCACTTGTATCAGCCTCCAGCTGTATTGTCGAATATTGAATAAAACCTTATCAAATCAAATCAAATCAAATCATCACCATCATCATCACCATCATCATCATTATCATCATCACCATCATCACCATCACCATCATCATCATCATCACCATCATCATCATCATCATCACCACCATCATCACCATCATCATCATCATCATCATCACCATCATCATCATCACCATCACCATCACCATCATCACCATCACCGTCATTACCCCCCACTATCATCTCACACATACCATCACACCGCAATCTTTGACCATGCTACTCACTTCCGGTTCCCATTATTGCCTCTATATCTCTCTCGTCCATCTCCTCCCTCAACCTATCCCTCTCAAATCTCTCCCAGGTTTGGTTTCTCCACCTTCATCATCATCACCATCAAACCACAATTCTTGACCATGCTACTCACTTCCGGTCCCGATCATTGCTTCTATCTCTCTATCCTCCATCTCCTCCCTCAACCTGTCCTCTTCCAGTCTCTCCACAATCTGGTTCCTCTTCTGGACCACCTCCATCAGCATTTCAAGGAGCTGCTCCTCCCTGGTGGCGTCCGCATCGATCCTCTCATGCTCCTGCTTCTGGAGAATCACCCGGAGCTCAAACTCGATCTCGGCATGCTGGAGCTCTAGCTCCTGCTGTTGGGCCCTGAAGGGACACAAAGAGAGAAAATTGTTAATATACTGCCAGTGAACAAAAGCGTACACGAGCAGGTTACTTGAACCAAGCAAGTTTAAAGAGAGCTCTGAAAAATATGCTCCAAAATATTCCATTTCGTTCTCTGTAACTTCTCATGTAGTTTCATATGTTTAATGTATTTACCTTGTTAGGCGCCTTGAGCATCCCTCGGGGTGGATATGTGCGCATTACAAATTTGTTTTTATCATTTATTTATTGCCTATTGGATAATGATACTTTCAATAGACTTCTTAAAAACTTACAGTTCACTGCATTAGAATCAAATAAGTTCAATACTTTTTTTATTATTGTCAGGGTAAAACATTGGCAATGATTTCAGGAACAATAATCTGCACACTCTCTTTCATAATTCTTGAATATTCTGAATATGAATTTTATTTACATGAAGCCACCAAACCCACCTCTGAATACTTCACAATGTATCCCATTGCCATTTACATTGTATGGACACATGATCAGGACAAGGACTAGCCTCTTTGACACTTGAACAGGTAATGATTAACATCAACACAATATTGGCAACAACATTTATCCTATCAATCATGATGAATATGTTACATGTCTAACAATGACAAAATGAACGTCGCAAGCCAAGTCTAAACTAGGGTCATCCAAGTGTCAAATGTTTAAATTCCAACACTGTACACATTACTTTTAAAGTACAGTGAAACCTGTCTATAAAGACCACCCAAGGGAGACAAGAAAAGTTGTCTTTATAGACAGGTGGTCTTTATGTACAGGTTCCTTTAGTATTTGTTACAATGAGAAACCATTTTCAAGGGGGAAAAAGGTGGTCTTTGTAGACAGGTGGTCACTAAAGCAGGTTTGACTGTGTTTTGGTTTAACTAATTCCAATCAAATGGTCAAGTACATGATCGTTTAAATGTATTTCACTTATGATAATATAGTTGATAGCATAATAAAAACATAATGTGACCATGAGAAAATTTGTACACAACAGCCACATGTTGTATATCAGGGAATTTCTGAAAAGACTATAAACATGGATGATGACGAATCTCAACAATTAGAACTGCTCACAAACAAAAATGTTCCTAGCACAAAATATTGAAATGCCATACTTAATTACACTAAGAATGTCAGTCTTAACTCTTGCAAGCTGTATGCAAGAGACAAGGGTACATGATGGAATCTTCATAATTCAGAATTGATAATATTTTTTCCCTTTTATAGTTGAAAGGAGATAAAATGACACAATTTTCTGATGAACAGATTTCCAAGTCTTAAAAGCTCTGCTTCAAACTGGTTATGACCATCCCCTCCTAATAAAAACAAGAAAATCATGACTAACTCCACATCATCTCATAAGATATTAATCATTGTGGTTAACACCATGTGGTCTTTTAATCGATAGCCTTTCAAGGAAATCCTACATGACAGTCGCGATTTTTAGCTGAACGGAAGCGATGAAAGTGTCCCTAGAGTTATCGAAGGATTGAATAAGTTACTTCATTATTGTTTTATGACTCAGCACCTTAAATCCATTCAAGGGCCCATATATTGCGCAAATTGGGGTGGGACAAGATTAAAAGCCTTCCAAAACAAATCCACAAGAAAGATTAACCTTCACTGATGCAACCACTAAACCCCCAAACCAATAAAAAAATCAACATAACAAAAGACCAGGCAAATCTGAGATTTGATTTATTAAAATAGACATCCAAGCATATTAGGTAAAAGCTTGCAACATGTCCTTCCCATTTTATATGTGTCCAGCATTATTTCAATGCTTAAAACTCTAAACTTTGGCTTTCATGAGAGACTTGTCGGTTTGTTAAAAGCCCAAAACAAGCCAACAGAAAAGCCCTATTATCAACTGGCAATTGTGACTCAAGACTGAAAATTGTAATAGTTGGATGCAGCAGAAGTGTTTATCGATTGTCTATGGGAGATAACGCCCTGTGTTCCTAGGAGGGATGACACTTTTGTTAAGGAAGACAGTGGAATAGTGATATACTTGGCAACCAAATGACTCAGAGACAAACGGAATACAAACACTACTTGGGCAGTGTGATTGGGTGATCTGAGATTAGAGAAGGCTGTGCCATGACCAAAAACACATGTTCTGTTGAAACTGGGCCGGTCAGCAAGACACACTGAATCATTAGAAATGTTCTTAACTCGAGTTATGATTCTTTAATTAGAGGTCAAGAGTAATGAAATGTCATGTGCTTAAGGGTTTTTATAATTATGTCAGGTCATGTCTAGGACTGCTTTCTTTCACTTTATTGTAATTTGTAAATTACCAAATACATTAAAACCTATAACCAAAAGCTCAAAATCGAATGTTTACAAATTTAAATACATTTACATCAAAGCAACATCTTAACCTAGTTCCTAAATCTAAACCTTTATCATGGCAACACAATCTTCAGGTACACTTAAAGCTTTGAATTTTTCAATAACATGTGGGACAAAATTCTTAAGACTCTTACTGGCAATAACATTTATTTTAAAAAGCCTGTAGTTACAAAGTTTAAATGTAGAGGGAGCCTTATTACTTACTGTGCGATGAGTTCTCCTTCTCTCCTTACTAGTTTATTCTTCTGATTGACCACATCAAACCATTCAGCTAGAAGAGTATCATCATGGGCAGCATCATCTGGATTGAAATGTATCACAGAATATGAAATGTTAATATATAAATATCATTTGCAGGAGTGGTTTTAGAGAAGAAAAAATCTTGTTAAAACTAAATTTATAATTAAAAAATAATAATATTAAAAAAATTATTAAAAAAAAAAAAAATGATCATTTTTATTATTTTATTATGATTTTTTTTTTGTTGGGGGGGGGGGGTGGGGGGGGGGGGTGGGAAGGGGGTACTTTAGGGGAGTTTTAGGGGTTGTTGCATTCATTTTCTACATGTGCCTCACAATTGTTTTTTAGGGGGACTTGAAGAAATTATAAGGAGGTTATGAGCACCTTTCCCTCTTCTCCCTTATAGCAAAAATTTCTTGGAACCACATTGACTGAACGGAGAGATTCACTGAGTGTTACATACATGTGTATAGGTCAGGTCATTCCATAAAGCTCCCTTTCTCTCTGTATCTTTCTTTTCTTCTTATTTCTCAGCTTTTTACACATTTTAAACCAAAATATTTGAGCACCTATATTTCTTTGTAGTCTTGATCGATCAGTGTTAGTTTTGATTCTGTTTTCCATCATGAGCATAATGCAACCTTTAAACTGAAACATGACCATGATGGCTATAACCAGAACCAGAATCAAGCTGCTAATTAGGTTAACTTTGCTATTTTCAGGTTGACATTTGAATGTGTATGAGACATGAATACTTCATTTTAAAACATATGTCCTCTACAGTGAACTCCTTTCATGCAACATAATTAGTATGCTCATAATCATTAAACAGTAGGAAATGTCAAATCGCATGCCCTTTAATAAAGTTATAAATATGTTAGTTTTTTACAACGCAAGTATCAGAGTAATGAAAATATGAATAGGGCATTAGTTTTAGCAATTAATAGTGCACTTTTTTTTCTTCAAGTTGTTTGCTTCAAGGAGTCGTACCAAGAAGCAAAATTGTATTGAATTGATGCAAAATTTATATCATTGCGAAGGGGAAGCCTTACTGATCAAATACAGCAAATTTCCTCTTCAAAATATGTTTGGGGGCCCGCAGAAATCAACTTTCAAAAATGTTAGTTTTGAGATCCAGATTTACTGCCTTCAGCAGTACTTCGTATGACGTCACTATTGTGACGTCACACCCTGGACACGGCTTTCTAGCCGCAGACTAATACACGCGCGACTCCGGTATGCGGCCGGTACCGAGCTGTTTGTCCAGGGTGTGACGTCACTATTCAGAGCTCGCTACGCTCATGTGTTTGGCTTACGTTCGGGGGTGCTTGGGGGTCTAAGAAAAATCTTGAAAAATTGCATTTTACGCCTTTCCATGATATCTATATGATTTCTCAGCAAATTATTCATGTTTTTCAAGAGAAAATCTTTCCATCCATATGTAATTTGTTCTAATTATCAGTTGTTGGTAAATTTTCTTTGTGTAGCTCCTTTAAAGGTGTATCCAAAAGATGTGCAAGAATTCCTTTCCCATACTTGTGATGTTTGCAATCACTATACTTAGCCAAAACATATTTTTTTAAATAACTTCTTCAAACATCAAATAGACCAAGGGGGTATTTTTGGAATCAAGATTAAAGATATAGGTTTTGGGTGCAAAATACCCATTTAATATTGTTTAAATATTGCCTTCAGAGTTTTAGATGGCAATACTTAAACCTAAATTCGCAAAAAAGCAGAAGTATATGCCCAAATGTTCAATGTTGAAGTGCACTCGCGATATCTATCCAGGCTGGATCGATATGATAATTTACCAAATATATCAAATAGTAGGCGGTTTCCCGGCAAAATTTGTATCATCACGTATTAGTCAAAACATATTCTTTCAATGATTGGTAATAAGGGCTTTTATTTAATTTTTTGAGAGGGGCCCATTTCCAAAACTGGTCTATACCTTTAACTGTACATACAGGTTCATTCGCTTCTTTCATTGGTTATTCACCACAAAACAACAAATAATCTAAATTCCCGAATGTCTTGTAGATCGACTCACCATCTGTATCTTGTCTGAGGTTTGTCTCCAGTTCCACACCTCTCTCCTCTAGCTCCCTCTGTCTCTTCTCAATGTTTATCAGCTCCTGCTGGATCAGGGACGTCTCTATGTGGTCCTTACCAACCTGGAAAATGGAGTAATTAGCAAGAGGAAGATTTTTTTTAATGCATTGTCTGGGTAATTTGTAAAAACAGTAGGAAACAAAAACAAAATATAGAGTACCAGAAGAGAGTTATCAATTTTTAAAGATAAAGTTGAGTTCTGGTCATGTGATTGCATTGTGAAAGAAATGGTGTGGAATCGATCAATACAAGTTGATCATGTAGCATATAAGTATTGGTGTGTACTGCAAGGTTCTGGAGTCATCAAAATGATAAGAAATTTGGCTCAGTCTTGGTAAAGTTACAAGAACTGTACACAGAAAGATGTGGATGGGACTACACAAATGGTGTCGGGGCTACTAACCTTAATTTCCTAATCTCTCTGTGCTCATTACTCAGCCAGTATACATTTTCTACCAAAATTATTTGGCAAATGACATTTATTTGTAATCTTAAACATTCAGTTTCATTCTCGTTTTATTCTGTGAGAATTAACAAGCACTGTACACAGAAAGATGTATGGGACTACAAAAACATATGGCATAAAAATCGGGCCTTATTTTTAAAATATTACTTGTCATATTTAGAATATGGAGGCATTTGAAGAGCCATGCTTTTCAGGGAACATTTTTGTCTCTGATGTTCTTCCACACTTGCATAATAACAATGACAAAGCTCCCAAATTATGTTCACCTCTCCTCAGAACTCAACCTTCTCTTTAACATGAAGATGACTTGATGTCATGAAACTTGAAGTTTTTATTAAAAATATCACAATACAAAACTGGAGCCACATCATTGCAAGAGAAATACATTGATCAAATGATGACCAAATCAAGAAGCATCATAATCATTGACACACTGGAAAATGATAATTTGCAGTCTAGTAGGATAATCCCATAGCCATTATCAAATTCAAGCAAGTTGACAACATTTCTGGCCCTTTTACATCAATATTCATGTGCATGGCATGCATTGGAGCATTAAGGAGTAAAAAAAAAAAAAAAATGTTGTATTGCCCTTGGCGACCGACCCAAAAATCTTAAAATCTACGGTCTATGGGTATTAAAGCATTCAAAACTGAGATATATCAGCCCAAAGAGGGATGAAAAAAAGAAGAAGATTTCTGACTGACCGACCCATTTTTTGGCACCTAAAGGGCAATACAACATCTTCTTTTTTTTTAGGCCTAATCATATTACAAAGTTTTGGTAAATTTTGAAAATTGGGTGGATAGTGATTCTTTACAATTTTGATAAATGTGGATGCCCATATAGATGTTTTATAAGCACTAAAAAAATTAGCCCCTACAACACTTCTGCTTTCGAGAAAAATTGAATATAACAATTTACCGGTGCTCCCGGTAAATGTTGATAAATTTCAAATAGCGCCTACGGCCATACGATGGTAGCTGCGACCATGGAAATCTCAGAATATGCAGTTGTGATATATATATTCCAAACGGTAATAGCAAATCGGTCGATTTTAGTCGAATAACATTGTTTCATAGCTAAATCAATATCTTGACCTTGAGAGGAAGCTATACAACATAAAGACTTTATCATTTACAATTTTTTCACTTTAGACTCGATTTCAACCGCGACAACAATCACTGAACATTTTAGGATCGCATATGCTTTCAATATGTTCATTTGAACCAAATTCATGACCCCTTACCAAAACTTTGTATTACCTTTAACACACTTGAAAATGTCAATTTGCTGTATAGTAAAGCAAGTTTACAAGTTCATGTGTATGTCATGCATTGGGGACCTCTCCTCTTGCTCATCAACTTGATCTGATATTCTATGATCCAGCAAATGTTCCCCATGTCGACCTTTTAAAAACTGACAGCAGGAAACATGACAGGCTATTATCAAAACCCTTATATGGACAGGTAGGGAGGCAGTGTCAATGGTAAATAACCAATAATGTCTACCTAGCCTCAGTTCTTGGTTTCCACTACGTCTATTCAACAGAAAAAGAATGGATTCAAGTTACCTCTCTCTTGATGGCCGGTGGGGCGGGGGCTTTCCTCTTGCCTTGCGAGTGTGCTCTGGATGGTGGGGCATACTTGGGTCGCTCAGGCTATCAGGGTTAAAGGTCAAAGGCAAAGGTCAATTAATTACACTGTGAAATGTTGGCAGTACAATGCTGTGATTACCTTCAGGTGAACGACTGCAGAAATAACTAGAATTTTCGATCTCCAGTTTTGAGATTCATTTGAATTTTCACTTATTACTTTTCAATT
The DNA here is from genome assembly GCA_035222895.1 of Strongylocentrotus droebachiensis. Classification (NCBI taxonomy): domain Eukaryota; kingdom Metazoa; phylum Echinodermata; class Echinoidea; order Camarodonta; family Strongylocentrotidae; genus Strongylocentrotus; species Strongylocentrotus droebachiensis. The sequence goes on from JAVYIG010003277.1 coordinate 102,369, forward strand.
CTTGAAATAGTAGATACAGGAAATCATAAAAACTTGCAACAAATGAATAAGTAAATGAAACCCTGTAACATACAAAAAAACTGTGTTAAAATTACATAAATGGAAAGAGCATATTCCGAGTTCCTGTAAAATTCAAATTAACAAGCTAAAATCAAATGTAGCAAAAGTTCTTTAGAAAAAAAAAAATACAAAAAGAGTTGTGATCCGCTTTGCTTACAATAATTTCATACCGGTAGATGGTATAGAAGTCATGGCAGTCGTAGTAGCAATCATAAAAAGTAGTTCCTGCTATTCCAACCATTGCGCTCGTTCAAATTGAAATGAAATTATTTCATAACAGAGCCACTTAGGCTGGTTTAAGCCGAGCTCAAAATATTAAAAAATCTCTTTTACGTACCCTCCCTCTCATGTCATCAAAACTAAAAGAACTGAACAAAGAAACTAAGAATTAAAAGATGTATAGATATGTTTATCTCGAAATGAGTCACTGAATTAATCCAAAGAAATAGATCGTTTTCCTCTGAAAAGATCCCAACAAAAAAGTTGCATACATAAAATCAGATAGCTGTAATGAAGTCCTTACAGGATTATGGATAAGGGCTTTGAGGAAATGGCCAAATCATTGTATTTATTGTCTCAGTTACTTGAGAAACTTTTGTTTCTGTTTCATTTTTCAGCTCAATGTAGTGTTTTATTCAGTGCTGTAAGCCATGAGACCAGGGCAAGTGCATGTGGAAATCAATGATACATCGTCGCTGTGACTGAATAATTGCCGTCATATATATTAAGGAGTGAGACTGGGCGTGATTTAATCGGCTGCTGATTTCATTTGGATAAGCTAATGGCCGCAAGTGTTTCCTGAAAGGCCATGCACTCTGTCTGACCAAACTAAAAACTAAACAGGCATGATGAAATATGACGGAAATTCAACATTCAATTTGCAATATTAAAGCTGCTCCTCTACAAGTAGAATATTGTTATTCAACCATAGTTGTTTATGTAATTAATATTTCTTTATGCAACATAAATGTTAAATGATTCAAACAATATGCCGCCAACTTGTACTACTAGTACCTGAACTTCTTGGACAAGTGCCCCCACACAACTACCCCCCCCCCCCCCCCCCCCCCCCCCCGGTACAAGTAAAAGGCTGTTGTGTAAAGATATTCTTCCTGATACAATTGACAATGTGTACACTTCTGTAAATAACATTCCTCTTTAGGGGGGGGGGGAGGATATTGGTGATTGCAGAGATCTTGAATTTGCACCCATTTGACAAAAAAATTGATTAATAACTTCCTGTAAGTGAAAGCCATCTCTAACCGACAACCATGACAGTGAAAACGATTCGTGAACTAAACCAAAGTTGCTTCAGCTGCTATATGTACGACTGAATGAGAAAGGAAATAAAAGATCGGCTACGTGCAAAATATACTTTTATGCTCACATTAAGCCCTTTGGGGATATGCTAGAGTAAATGGGAGATCTTTATACAATTTTAATGAATTTCTGTTTTTGTTTTAACCATGGTTCTTTTTTAGTTTTCATGTAATTAAGTAAACATAATGTACAACTGATCTGGTATAAATATGAAAACATTTTCATATAATAAAAAATAACTTCAAGAAGATGAATCTAGACTTACCAAAAACATCTCTGTGATTTGGCTATCTTCATGCTTTGAAATGCACTTAAAAGCTTTACATGCATCATGCCATATGCATTCTTATTGCAAACTGATAATGTTGTGTTTCCAGCAAAAGGCTGTTAGCAGGGGCATATCAAATAGCTTAATGTATTAGGAATTCCTCTGCTTATGCCCTTCTGTCAGGGCACACAATAAGAAACATGAAACTGAAGAAAAAAAAAGAAACTGAAAGAGAGAAACTGCCACTCGTGAGAGAGAGAGAGAGACAAAGTGAGAGATACAGAAAGAGTCCAGAGAGATATTAAGATGATGAGAGAGATTGAAGAGGGGGGAGAGAGAGAGACAAAGTGAGAGATACAGAAAGAGTCCAGAGAGATATTAAGATGATGAGAGAGATTGAAGAGGGGGGAGAGAGAGAAAGAGAGAAAGAGGGGGGAGAGAGAGAAAGAGGGGGGAGAGAGAGAAAGAGAGAAAGAGGGGGGAGAGAGAGAAAGAGGGGGGAGAGAGAGAAAGAGAGAAAGAGGGGGGAGAGAGAGAAAGAGAGAAAGAGGGGGGAGAGAGAGAAAGAGAGAAAGAGGGGGGAGAGAGAGAAAGAGGGGGGAGAGAGAGAAAGAGAGAAAGAGGGGGGAGAGAGAGAAAGAGAGAAAGAGGGGGGAGAGAGAGAAAGAGGGGGGAGAGAGAGAAAGAGAGAAAGAGGGGGGAGAGAGAGAAAGAGGGGGGAGAGAGAGAAAGAGGGGGAGAGAGAGAAAGAGAGAAAGAGGGGGGAGAGAGAGAAAGAGGGGGGAGAGAGAGAAAGAGAGAAAGAGGGGGGAGAGAGAGAAAGAGAAAAAGAGGGGGGAGAGAGAGAAAGAGGGGGGAGAGAGAGAAAGAGAGAAAGAGGGGGGAGAGAGAGAAAGAGAGAAAGAGGGGGGAGAGAGAGAAAGAGAGAAAGAGGGGGGAGAGAGAGAAAGAGGGGGGAGAGAGAGAAAGAGAGAAAGAGGGGGGAGAGAGAGAAAGAGGGGGGAGAGAGAGAAAGAGAGAAAGAGGGGGGAGAGAGAGAAAGAGGGGGGAGAGAGAGAAAGAGAGAAAGAGGGGGGAGAGAGAGAAAGAGGGGGGAGAGAGAGAAAGAGAGAAAGAGGGGGGAGAGAGAGAAAGAGAGAAAGAGGGGGGAGAGAGAGAAAGAGGGGGGAGAGAGAGAAAGAGAGAAAGACAGGAAATGGAGAGAAAGTGAAAGAGAAAGAGGAGAAATGTATTACAAAGTTTCTACATGTTTTTATTTCCTGGTATAACATGTATCTTTACACATATATGTTACCTACAAGTCCAAGACCAAATACTGAAAAATATATTTTCTTGCAAGAATATAAAGAAATGGCAAACAATTCATAACTTCCTTACTATTGGTCCGATTCATTTCAAACTTTTGCCATTCTGTTTCTGTCATTTTTCTGCTTTCATACAAATCAACTTATTACAAGGGTTGGATTGCCCTTTAAAGGCACTGACAGCGGATAGGACAGCACAATCGTGGAATTTTGCCAAATATACTTTTCCTTGCCGCCAATCACCAATTATAAAATGCACAATGCACCAAGTGCAACGGGTGGGACTACTGCAATCAAACAAACCTTGGACAAACCAATGGTCTGTACAATCCTTGCTCTGATTCCCTACTTGAATCAACTCCAAGACAGGTGCTTTTAATTTAAAAACAGTTCACCAATAAGAGTTAATTGGTGATGTAACATCTATGCACCAAAGCATCATATACCAAGGGGTGCTGAGAGCCACTTAGACAACATAGAAGCAAAAAGGTCATCATCAAGAGTCAGCATGTAGCACCATCTATAGGATAGCTAACCCAACACTAATTTTACGCATACTTATACAGGACATCAAAGAAGCAAAAAATAGATAAAGAAACAAAAGTAAAGAGGGGGAAATTCCCACTTTCCACCCCCCCCCCCTACAATCCTTGGAAACTAGATTATGAAACGGGTATATGTACGGTCATTTTCAAATATTTGTGTACCTCCTTCTGCATCTAAATACAGAACAGAGAGAAAGAAAATTTTCAAACATATACTTGAACCTGTAGCCTTTATTACAAATAATAGTCGGAAGATATTGACTTCAGAAGGCAAAAAGTGCATCTTTTCCCCTTTTTTATCATCAAGATGGCTCTGAAAAATGACACACAGCCACGCTTCCTGTGACAGTTACCGCAAGATATTCTATTTCCCCCCTGCCTTCTCCCATTCATCAAATTTGAATTTAAAAAATATGTTTAACAGGTGGCAACAACCTAGCTCCTAACGTCTCATATCAAATCTAAAGGCAGCATTCTAGGATATAAGTATTCTTCATAGCTTCTTCAATCATATACTGTGTTATCTTCTTCTTGTATATAATGGTATACAAATAATGAATGGTTATGAGTTCAATAGTGCGAATATTTTCATGAGTTGAAAGATTAACATTCTATTCAACGAGGCGTCAGCCGAGTTGAATAGAATTAACGTTAATCTTTCAACGAATGAAAATATTTGCACTATTGAACGAATGAAAAAACATTCATTATTTGCTTTATACAACATCGAAGAAGATCTAATAGAACGTTAATCAACAAATTATGCTTTACTCCTTATATTAAAGATAAATTAAAGTTGGAGTCAAGCCTTCTCGATTACATTGAGATTGCCTTCGCGTCAGATACACGCAGGGATACGCGCGCGCACGACTGAGCTGAGAGGTACGCAGTCTGCATATAACCAAAAATGCACGGCGCATATAACCAAAAATGCACGACCGTGCAATATACCATCTATTGAATATCATGTGACCAACAATCCTCCAATCAAATGACAAGGATCCACGTAGGTGTTGTATAATGCCATATATATAATAGCTATAACCAAACCAAACTTGAACATGACATACATCTTCATTATCTGGACCTACTTATCATCTTCTTATATTTCTCTATATCCAGTTCTAACTTGAACATGACATACATCTTCATTATCTGTACCTACTAATCTTCTTCTCATAAAAGGTGCCATATTTCTCTATATAGCCGGTCCTAACTTGAACACGACATACATCTTCATTATCTGGACATACTACACTGATTATGATAGCAGACTGACAGAAATCTGATGCACAATATACACATCTGTCCATTTTTGTTCAATTCTCCTCCTACAACCTCCTCACAGAAAAACTCAGCGAAACAGTCAACCAGGGCCTCCATGAATCCATCATTCCTATCAGGAACGATCATACTTAACAGTCAACGACAGAGAATGCAACATCCCAGAGTTCAAGAAAGATAATATCCTTAAAAAGATATTTGCCTCGCCTACTTCCACCAACTGACGTTAAAAACAATTACTGTACTTCCTTCCCCGACCCAGAAGGCTGCCAGCAAGGGGCTTCACCAACCCCCAAATGTATGACTAAGTCGAGGAAGAGAAAGAATTGCCATTGCTAAATTCAAAGGTAATGAGTAAGACATTAGATTTTCAGTAACACCGTGTTTGTTTATGCAATGTTGTTGTACTGGAGACTGGTGTGATGCAGTGTTGTAGCCAAAACCTAGAGTCTCCAAAATGGGACAAGGTGGAAAACATTGACTTCATTCAATAAGCGTTGGATCTAAGACCAAGACATTCAAAACCCAGAGACTGCGACTAGACTCACTCAACAAGACTTTAGATACATATCACTTTTTAGTCAAACTCTTTTGAGATGGTTTAATTTCATCTAACACGATTTCCAAACTTAGAGTTTGATCCCCAAGTTTCATAATGTAGTGTCCCAAGCTACATGGACTTTTTCAACAATCAATCTTAATGTATTTCTCACCTCTTCACCTTTAATTAATATTTTACCTGTGCACTACATTCTATAATTCAATCTGGACATGACGAACATTGACATGTCGCAACATCAACAGACCTCTAGACAGATATAAAGATGATTCACGATACCACAAGGGACTGAATGTGGCTGGATGGACCATTTCTCATCATCTTGAATGATTGGAGCATGCCGTCTTGACATTAACAGACCAAGCAAGACGTCTGAGACCAGATTGGGAGAACTTAGACAAACACTAGCAAAGGTGACTAAGAGCTCACAGAGAAACAGGAAGCAAAGGAAGACAGAGTAGATGAAGACAAAAAATGTAAAGGAAATAAAAAGAAAATTCCTATGATACAATTATAAGAAGAAAAAACTTGCAAAAGAAATGATTGAAAGGGAGAAAAATAAAAAAGTTGAGATTAACAAAAAGAAAGAGAATATAATGAAAGGTAAAAAGCAAAATTTCTGCAGATGTCTTTCCATTAGGAACTTCAAAAACACTAACAGACAAACAGGCAGTGCAAAAAATATTACACTTGTCACTGACTGGAACTTGGTACCCCAACATAATTTAATTGAAAAAGATATCAAAACAACTGCTTCATAAGATGTGATAGATTTCTGCAGACTCTGATAGAGTTGTCCAGACACCATTTCCGGCCTACTCATACTCAACCTCTTATGTTACACCACATAAAAAAATGCTCCTCCTACGGTACCCCCTGATTCAAAGCCCTTCCCTCTTCCCAATGTCTAATCCAATTTCACGTCTCTGCCTCCGATATCCTGCGAGAGGTCCTTAAAATAACATTAGGACTCCCCTTACCTCAATCTCGTAGCAGAAGTAGGTTGGTTTACCAATATCAAAATTGGCCAGAATGTCTTCAAAATGAAAAGGCTCGTACAGGAAAAAAGGCATTTCCTTTTCGTCGTACCACATCTTAAGCACAATCAAAATAATCAAGTTAATCTCCACAAATTAAAACACACTGCCAGTGGAAGGGAAAGTTTCACAATTTGGGGAAATATATAAAGTGAGTTTGTGAAAGTTGCCTGTCAAATCTACTGTCAAAACACAATCTATGCTACAATCAAACCTGAATTAGGATTCCATGATGTTAGGCAGGAAAAGGGATTAATAGACAAACAAAACAGAGAAACTTGGGCCAAACTCAAATGTACTTCTAGCCACATATGAATGAATGTCAGTTCACATGCACGAGTGTGGAGTTTGTGTATTTGCATATAATCCACTTTCTGTATGCCAACATTTTTACGACCAGATGAATGTGGCTATAGATAAAAAAATAATTTAATGAATGGGAAATCATGACCTGTCATTAATAATTACATTTTCATTTTGTGGAAAATGGATCACGTTAAGTACATTTCTGTACTTCTTTCTCTAATTCCAATTTAATTAAGGATAATCTGGTATTAATGCTTGCCCTCTTGTCAATTTCATAAACACTGACAGGTGTTACAAACAAATTCCTATCTTCCTTCCGACTTTGACATTTGACCTGATATATCAACGCAAGTCATAACGAACAGTTGACTCCATTGAAAGAATGTTTTGATGACAATGCTTGGCAAGGCATTGATGGTGAATTCAATGCTATAGTGCGGTGTCCATGGCTTAATTACCAGAATGCAACAACTGATTAAACTCACTTAATTTGCTAATGAGTAGTGTGGTTTGTGCAGAGTCTGTACATGCCAAGAACTTTTAAAAGGGGGATGCCAACTATGCTATGGGACTAATTACATCAATAACAGCAACTCTGACAGATGATAATAACTGCATGGTAACTGTCAGAATTTATAAAAACTAATCATTTTTGTGTACAAGCAGATTGATTTGCTGGCCCTACAGTGTTGAAGTAATTGAAATTTATGCACCATAAAGAATTCTGAAGACTTGTTCAAATAACAGAGCCGTGATTAATTTCATCAATGAATTCTGAGCACTTTATCCAAAGTGCAAAGTCGTGATCAATTCCATTATATCTATAAACTTTCAATTCCAATCAATAAGACTTTAATCACAATTTTATCTTGTTCACAAGAATAAAATCACTAACGGTATTGGCCTAGAGTGTATTCTTCATAAAATGAAAAGTATCACAACAGCCATTTGAGATGATTTTTGTGCTCCATTAGAGACTAAGATAAATACTACATGCATAACAAATGCAGTGCATGCTTCATGCATTTTTCACTAATATCGAATGATTCATGCTGTTTTTTTTCTTCTGGAAATTGAATCAATTTCCTATGGAAGGAGTGCCCTAGTGTTTGATCTCATTAAAACCTGTTATTTGATAACTTTAATAGAATGGAGAGACTTGGGATATTTTTTTTATAGAAAGAAATGTTGAGGATGCAAGCAAGAATCACAGTCGTCACTATTAAAGGATGCATTGTGAAAAGAATATACTTTTTTTTTTTTAAATAAAAAGGATAATCAAAACAAAGAAACTTTTGTCAGCTGACTTTTGGTCATTGTCACCACTTGATTTTATAGAAGGTTATATACCTGATTTTTTAATTTTTTTTTAAATCTCAAAATGTTATCATGCATGAGTACCTGTTTCTCATTGAATTGTCAACAACAAATAAATCCTTGTATATAGAATAAATATCTGTAATATTCTAAACATTTTGACACTGTTTCTGTGATTTTAAAAAAAGATAAAGGAAAGGAGTAGCAATTTTCAAATACTTAAAATCACACCCCCGGAAAACCAAACCAATCCAAACAAATTTTAGTTTATCAATTATGATGGACGTGTTTCTCCACGGATCCAAGCTGATTCTCTGTATCTTATCAAAATCATAGGGATACGCATGCACGCATACCATCCTTGTTCCTTCACAATGCTTAGTTCTATGCACTCATCCTCCATCCAGCGCTTGCACACGTTCCTAGCGTGCGCTTCATCATCATCAAGGCACCGTGCAAACGCACCTGGTCCTCTACGGTAGATGTACGACTGACGGTTATATCCGAGCGCCGGCTGTGGCGCCGGTGGTACCGCTTCTTCCTTGGTGCAGGCACGGGTGACTGGTCATCATCATCACTCAATGCTACACTCCGCCTCGTTATCGGCCTCATTTTCAGCTCGGTAACCATATCGTCCTCCTTCTCATCCTCCTCCCCATCAGAGAGAAGTGGTTTTGATTCCTTGCTCCGACTCAATGACTCTGTCTTCTCTTTCTTCAGTTCTATCTTCCCGGTGGAATTTGCCAGTTTCATCTTGTCTTCCAATTCTTTCATCTTCATATCGTCCACCGCTTGTTTCTCAAACTCAAAGTCAAGATTTAAGAATTCCATTACATTCTTCATGATGTCTTCAAGGTCATCTGTCTCTGCGCTAGACTGCACTATAGTGCCTATCTTTGGCCCTGAAGACATCTTATTCTCCGTCAAATCATTACCCACTACACCCTTTTGCTTAGGCTTCAAAGGCAGTATATTCAGAGAGAGGTCTGTAGGTTTTACCTCATCTTTTTCTTCCCCATCTCCCACACTTAAACTTACCATGTCCTCTCTTTCATTTTTGAGCAAAAGTTCCTGGACCTCATCCCTTCGTTCATCTCTTTTCGCATATCTTCTTACTTTTGGCTTTACCTCTTTCTCTTCTAAAACACTAAGTGAGATGCTCTCTGTATTGTCCTTAATTTCCACATTCTTTAAAAGTTCCTCCGACACCCTCTCTACTTTAACAACATTAACACTAGCCTTTTCATCCCTTAGTTCCTTACCCTCACGTGACACTTTAGAGTATATATCCCGAGATTCTTCCTTGTTAGTAACCCCTGTACCTAACACAACCTTGCTTTCTTTTCCATATTTCTGTACTCGTTGCGCTTCTTCTTTCTTTTCTCTCAAGAAATCAAAATCTTTCTTGATCTTAACCCAAACAGGCTCATCCTCCATTTCATCATCCCCATCCCTATCCCTGTCATCGACCCTCTCCGGTTTCTTAACCTTTCTCAGTTCTACTTTTCTAAAATCAGCTGGTGGTTTCTTAACCTTTTTAAGTTCTATGTTTTTAAGATCAACCTGTTTCAAAGGCATCCCCGCGACTGGCAACCTTTGACCAAATTTCTCTACCTTTTTCACCCTTGGTGACGGCACTGGCTCGATCTTTGTGCCGTTTGCTGTTGGTCCAGTCCTCGGTTGGGGTACGGGTGTAGGCATCGACTCTCCGTCCTTGGTCTTAGCAGGTCGGTTAGGAAGCTCTCCATCAGAAGCTGCTCTTGGAGGAACAACCTGGGGAGGCATCGGTGCTTTGCGGCTCTTGCGTGCTCTGGGTGGAGCCGTTACGCCTCCTGGACTACCACCAGGGGGTCGTGGAGGTGCAGACCGTTTCTTCTTCAGTGTCTCCCGGTCCCTCTTCAGCTCCTCAAGGATCTGCGATCTAGTCTTGACAGAGTAGGAACCAGAGCTCAGGATCGTCGGTGGGGGTGGTCTCTCTGGCCTCTTGGGATGTGAGAAGGATGCCGCCCTTGTATTATCACTTTTGAGTCTCAAACTGAAGGGAGTTTCTCGAGTAGGTGACCCAGTAAAAGGATTGACACTTTCATCGCTAATGTGACTTTCATTTCCTTCATCCTCATCATCACCGAATGGATTCAAGTTGTTGTCATAACCATCATCATCCTCATCACTCCCAAATGGATTTGTTGACTGTCTCTTGCCAGTTTCCTCGGTCTCTTCTTCATCCTCATCTCCAAATGGGTTCAAGGAATCATCATAATTATCATCTGTAGTTTTCTTTCCTGATGGGCCTTCCACTTGACTCTCATTTTCTTTCAACTTATTTTCTGAGTCTTTATCTCCTTCTGTTCTTTCATCTATCTTAAGTGGGGCGGGCTGAGTTGCTTCCTTACTTTCCTTCTCAATGGTCTTATCATTTGTTTCAACACTAACATCTTCTGTCTTTTTGGCTTCACTGTTCTCATCTTGAAATGAGTCGGATAACTCTGCCTTGGTATCCCACAATGCACTATCACCGGTACTTCCTTCCTCCACCGATTTGTTCGTTACGTCATTGGTGCCAATCTCTAAATCAGTTTTCTCTTGGTCTTTGGTGATAGTCTGATTGACGGTGTTCAATGTTTCTTCCTCCTTGTCTTTTTCCTTGTTAGCTACACTTATATCCTCATTCTGATCTACACCAACTTCCACAGGCTCTTCTGATTTTGGTGATTCCTCTTTAGCAGCATCTCTACCCTCCTCTTTGATGTCTTCAGCGGTTGAAACGTCGACCTTAGCCGTTGACTCATCTGCTGATGTTGTATCGTCTGTATCCCTAAAAGTCTTGTTGAAAGTGCCACTAATATTGTCTAGATCACTACTCTCGAAACCCAAAGAATCGCCCTCCTGGAGGCTCCTGACATCGGAAGACGACTTGGATTCATCATCCGTTGAGAACAAGCTTGATTCTCCATTCTCTCTCGCTTTAGAGTCCTCACTGCTGCTCTCTGTTGTCGATAACCCTGTGGAACTTTCTTGGGGTTCTTTTCCAGTGGGTACCTTACTGTTCTCTTTCGGTTTTGTGATTACCCTAGGAAGAGGTACAGGTCTGGCCGGTGAGTCTGCAGGACTCTTGTTGAGGGCCTCCTGTGACGCTGCCATGTCTGCATCTTTCTGGGTGGCCAGGGAGGTGGCAGACCCATTGAAGGGGTGTCGTTCAAGCTGTGGACTACCAACTGGACTACCCGATGGATTAAACCTTGCCCTGGCTGCGGACTTCATCAAGTGGGGATGCATTGAAACAGCACCAGGAAACGGTGGCTTGGTTCTTTCCGGTGCTTGCGGCATACTAGGCTTTGAGTTCCCCATGACAGGTTCTGCAGGAGTGGTTGACTTGGGGGGTAGCTGTGGAGGTGGCTGATTTGGCCTCTTTGGAGAAGCCTTCGCTGTCCGGTTCTGCCATATCGTTCCCCCTTCCTCATCCACTCCGGCCAGTCTGGCCCCAGCCCGACTGGTCGGGTTCATGCGTAAGTTCCATATATCTCCGTTATCACTGTGGCACATACATTCAAACTTCTTGGGATCCTTGGTGAGCTTATAGGAGTCTGGGCGCAACGTACTTCTGCACTTGGTGCACCTGAAGCAGTTGCGGTGGAAGAGTCGACCATCAACCACCTGTCTCTCCACCAGGTAGACTCTCTTGCTACAGATCTCACACTTGTCGCTCTTCAGGGAGATCTTGGCTGGGAGGGGTCCACTTTGGGCCTGCAATCAAAGAAAATAGGGAGAAAAAATAGTTAGGTCACCGTCATAAGACAAATCAATCCATAATCATTCCAAAGAAGCGGGTGAGCGCTGCCATTGAGATGTATAATTAATTCATAGCATTACAGAAACAGCACCAATTACACACTGTGACTGTGATATGGAGTACTTACTATTCTTCTTAAAATTAATAATTTCATGGACATTATTCATAAATCTTTTTTAGGCTTATTTAAAGGTATTCTTTTTAGTGAATATTCTAAATTTGTATAGCATAAATTTTATAATTTTACTGAAGTTAACATTGTTTTCTACATATTAATTGTTTATTTGCTTACAGGTTTGTAAAAAAAAAATAGGCAAGAAAATGAATACAATCAAATATATGAAGGAGCTTAATACTCTATGAATGATTTTGAAAGGTTATATGTTTTAGAAATCTCTCTGCCGAGAATAAAAAGATTCAAAACTAAAGAACTTTCTTCAACTCCTCAAATCAACAGTTCTTGGAAAAGCAATCTAATTTTTTTCTTCTCCAATGGTCCTTCAATTGTTAACACTTTGAAGTGATAGAGCCTTCAGAAAGCCGATATGTTAGTAATTTTCTCATAGAATATCACCAGAAGATAGAAACTTGTTTGAGAAAAAAAGACATCATATCTCATGAGTTAGACTAAACAAAAAAGTTAGCAATTAATTGTAATATTAGTTTGGAAGGAAAGAGAAAGATCATCCCAATGAGCATCATAATGGTCCAAAATGTTTATTAAAAAAAAAGGGGGGGGGGGGGAGGTACCTGAATATTGAAGTAATGATTTGAGTATTCTGATTCATACAGTTAAACTTAAATTTTATGAATGGCATGTCCAAAGAGAAATTCAATTCCGCAATTAAAAATGATATATTAAAAACAATAAACATGTACATGTATGTCACCCAGATGTATACCAAACTTCTGGTGTGATACAAAGTTCAAGGAAAATGGCCAAGTCTCAATAAGTCATGTTTACAAGATTAATGGATTCTAAAAACAATTATATTTTATTTGGTGTTACTCTACTGTTACTTCAAATTTAGTATACAGAGATTTAAAAAAACATCATATTTTGTAACATTTTTTGTTTAAATTCTCAAAGAGGATATAGAATTGCATAGTGTGTGAATCATTTGCGAAGTCAATTTATATCACTAGCACAGAATAATTATATATTTGCAACACATAACATAGAATCGTTTCTTTTATTTTTTGCATTTGGGAAAAAATTGCTTGATGATACTGAAATAAGAGTTGACACTCAATGAGAAGTTGGCCTGAGTTGGAGCAGAAAAATCAAAGCGAGAACTTCCTGAAAATGTATAATTGAAAGCTGCAATTATCACTAAAAATATGGTCATGATGTGTGCTATAGAACATGATTAAAGCTCATATTTGTTTTGATTTGTTTAAAAATAATTTTTCCACTTTAGTAATACAACGGAAATGTCTCCAATGACCTATTTTTGGTACTATACTTCTACATATCCTCCCACAAAGGAAATTTTCTTCCTTAATGAGAATTAAGAAGGTACCTTAGAAAATTATCAATTAAAAGAAAAAAGAAGAAAAAACGAAGAAGAACCCATGTATAAACATTACACATCATGAGACCACTCCCCATTTCATTAGTGACATTTCTACATGGTGTACTCAATAAAAAAAACTTGAAAAGAAAAACTCAAGAAATAGGCCCAAGAGATATGACAAAGGAAGAGGATATGAAAACAATCATATTCTATGATGCTGCTTGCAAGCACTGTTCTTTGTATTTTTTTCTTCAAAATCTCACCTCATCTTGTATAGGTAGATGCGACACAAAGTTAGGTTGGAACTGACGGAGAGAAAATCATTTAAGGCAAATTCTAGTACTCAAAACTGTTGTTACAATGTAAAAATCACTGTAACACCTCATCAAAATTATCTACAGTAGTGAAGAAATTTCTTTTTGTTTTGCCTAAGGAAGATAATTTTAAAATTTCATGTAACTGGTGGACTTTGATGGAAAATGTTTTTTATCACACAATTATTAGTTCATTTCCTTTTTTTTCCTTTGTACATGTAGAGTAACTTCATACTAAGAAGACAATGAAAAATAATAATGAAAAGACTTAACCAAAGGCAGATAAATAACAGCTTTTTTTCAAAATTAAAAACATTTAAATAAATACAAGAATATGCCTGTCTATACCTGTTGGAGCAGAAAAATTAATACATATACATGTATATACTAACATATACACATTTATGGATGTTTCTTTCCTGGAGACCTAGTGACAAGGTATTCCATTAAAATTGTATGTGTACTTTTAAAAGTTATTAAAACCAAAGGCTGTTCTAGAAAACCAAAAGATGTTCTAGACAACCTGAAGGATCGCCCGACATTGCAACAAGTAATGTACGCAGACTGGATTTGAAATATTGTAGTTCTGAACATTCATTACAAATATTTATAACAAAAAATAAATAAAAATAAAAACAACCTGTTATTAATGAATGAACTACTGCGTACATTATTTGTTGCTATGTCGGGCATGCCTTCAGGTTGTCAAAAGCAACCTTTGATTAAAAAGGTACGCATAAAATTTAAATATGTTAGTAAATCGGTCTATTGCTAGCTTGAAGAAAGGTGAAGTACTTACGGCTTTGTTCTCCTTATCTTTAGCCTTCTTGAAGCTCCTCCTGCGGATCTCCTTGCCCTTGTCAGAGACCTCAACATCTTTACCTGAAGCTACGTAGATGGAAGAGAGGAGTGAAGAGAGAAGAACAGAAAGAAAGAAGGAAGGATGGAAGGAAGAAAAGGAGAAAGTGAAAAGAAAGAAGATTTGATAGTAAGATAGAAAGGAAGATGTAAATAACAAAGTGATGGCAGAAGATGAAAGCAAAAGAGAGACAAAGATATTGGTAGAGTGAGTAAGTGGATGGTAGAGAGAGGGAGAGTTAGAGAGAGAGAGAGAGAGAGAGGAGGAGAGGATCAAAGGGGGTACACAAGGAACAGAAAATAAGATGTAACATAGATGTTACGGAAGAAAAAGAAAAGGAATAGAATTGAAGGATGGAATATCAGATCGAGGAAAGAAATTAAGTGGGAGAAGAGATAAAAAGAAAAATAAGATGAAAAGGATTAGTTCATTTTATCACAAATATAGTGTAGAATAAGAATTAGCTCAACATTCAGAGATGACGTCTGTAAAATGTCCATAACCTTTTCCTTTCTCAGTAAATCAGAAACAGAAGCCTTTTAATCTCATTGATTGGCAAAGAACATGTTTTAATCTTCATTTCAAAACAACTCAAGTTTCTTGAACTTCTGTGGAAGGTAAAAATTAATCTGTAAACTTGAGCTCTAGGGCACTCATTGATCTTTAATACACGTACTAGGTTATTAAATATTTTGATCCCTTTTAAGTCTTTCAAGGTGTGATGGATTACAATGTTTGTACTCAAGCTGACTTTTCTTTAACCTTTATATTCCAATCGCAAAACATTTAACATTGTACTACCTGTATTGTAAGCCAAAACATTCACAATTGCCAGTACTCGAAAAAAAAAGACGTATACATGTATATTTAAAAGTGAATTATGGAATGATGTTCATAATCTACAACCATATACATGTACATCTACAAACTATGTAAATGTTGGCTTGCATGTCTCAGAATATTGAACCTATCTACATGTAATATGAATGGGTGATGTGGTGTTTTCAAACACAATCTACATCACTAGAAATGTTAAATACAAGTGAATACACAACAGTTTCAAGATGTGCACTACCTGACATTTGTGAAACAGTGAAAAGAATAGGTTAGCATTCTAAGCAACTTGGCATTTTAGGTTTATGAAGGTTAAAAGGGTAATTTTGTTCCATTTACTACATCGTTTCATCCTATAACTCAGTTGCAAACTAAGTTAAATCTAAAAATCTCTATTAATGCAATATCCTTACACTATAGTGACTATACTTTATTCCATTGCCTATTGCAACTTCACAAAATATCAATAATGTTTGTGTTCAGTTATACCGGCTATCATTGCAATTGTCTAGGAATTGGCAGTAAAATTTCACCTACTAAATCCACATTCAGAAATGACAGAGTATAAACTGCATTAAAAGGAGCAAAATCAAAGGAGATAAGAACAAGTGCACTTCTCATTTTGTTATCTAATAAAACATAGATTTACCAGTAAGGAAACCTATTGTTCAGCACAACTCTGTCCTGCCTCCCCCCCCCCCCATCTCAATATTGCCACTTTTAATTGACAATCATTTATCCCCAAAAATGTTTGTGCCACAGCCTACAGCGATTTTTCTGGAGGAGAATTATTGAATCAGGTCTGAATAGGGCACATGAAGCCTCATTATTTGGGTAATCATTAAAGGGATAGTTGAGTTCTGTTGCAGAGGGCGCTACACAAATTTTTTTTTTTGTGAGATAATGAAAAACTGAGTGTTAAATTTGAAAGAACAAAATGACAAATTCATCTTTGTTTGATCAAAATCGGTTCAGAGACAGCTGAAATATAACGATTTCTAATACTTGTGTACCATCACAAATTTTAGATATTTTGAAAAATTTGAAAAAGCCGTTGAAAACCGTTGAAAAAACCCGAAATAACGCCTTTTACGTCATATTTAAGCCAATGCCGATGTTGGCCTTTTTGTTGGCCTTTTTGTTGGCATTTTCGTGTTCCTTATATTAGCCACAATCAGCCGGCTCATGTATTGTTATTTTTAATTAAATAATTAATTAACAGTCACTGTGTTTTTTTTTAAGTGGAGCTGAATCTGTATTATCCTATTGGCTAAATTTCACACATTTTGGGGTCTAAAATTACCTTCATAGCAATTTTAGGTTCTAAAAGGGCACTATAAATGTCATAGATAAGAATAAGAGCAATAACCATGCACTTTGAAGGCATTTGCGGTCTGAAAACAGAACTCTACTATCCCTTTAACATCATCATTTTTCAATTGGGTAATTAATGCACAGCATGGATGAATCAGTGTACTAGATGATGTGCAACTGTCTATACTAATTACAGTGAAGGTCCTAATGAGCAATCATCACCATAACAAATGGTAGAGATCATCTAGAACATAGCCATGCTTTGAAACAGACCAATAGATCAATGGAAAAGCACAAATAGATTTCATATATCATGAAAAATGAAATGCTTTAATCTTAGAGAAATTCAAAGGTTTGCTATATTGATTAGGCCTACTATTGAGGGTTCTACACATACATATACATGTAGCTATAATGTTCGTCATACGGTATATATACATTTTGTGTTAGGATCCTAGATTGAGATTTTGAAAGCAAGATAGCGATTAGTCTCTGAGCCTCACTGCATTAACTACTGCCTTTAGTTCTCAGTTTCTCACATAATCACTGAGCCTTATTCTTTCAATCCAAGCTGTCAAAACTTCATTTTCATTTTCTTGGCGGTAGCGGTAATAATCACACTAAATCTTCAGGATGCTCTCAATTTGTTCAGATCTTTAGTTTGGGTTTAACGCTTCAAGGTGAGTTTAGACTGTTCGGTGATTGTAATCAATACGTTCACGATTACTTGTTGATAGAGTGAATGACTACATGCAGGATTATGAAGGATATGGTTCAGAAGCAGTCATGAATGTTTCATTTCCTTTGTGCTGTGCACATGAATCTAACGCTCAGGAAGAGAACACAAGAATATAGTTGTGGATCCATTTCTTTTTCAAACAACATTTAGCCGAACTATCACTCTAGGATGTACCATTATATTGTCTTGACATTGAAAGCCAGAAGGGCACATGATCTCTATGTACTACGTGGGTGTTATAACACTCTTTTGTCTCTCAGCAGCAATTTCATATTTAAAGCAATCTTTTAAGTAATATCTAAGAAATCATATAATGATAACAATAATAATATTCTGTGTTTATATAGCGCTCAATATATTGATACAACGATGTGCCTAAAGCACCTTACAGATATATTATTACCCCGGTCATATGATAGGAATTAATGGAAATGCATGAAAAATCAGTTGATTCCCAATGAAATGCGCTATGAAATTGTATTGATGGATAAGATGAATAAATAAGGCACACTTACACTGAGTTTCAAATGAGAATTATAATGTGCTTACATAATGTTTGGTTATTCAACTGTCAGCTATGAAGTTGAAAAATAAATAAATGAGTGAATAGGTGAAGCAGTTAGTAAATATGGGAAAGTGGTGCATGTTATCATAACGAACATATAAGAATATAGATAAACATAATAAAATCAAGGAAAGAATTGAAGAAAAAAATGTCTACTTATTTCAATATTTATATTTCAAGTGTACTCTTATACAGTGTACCATGCAACGATCTAATGTATGCCAGATAAATTCTTAACCTCTTAAATTTGGCAACACATCGGTACAATCAAACAACAAAACATATCAAACACACAGACACATCTGCCTTCTAATAATATCTGACCTATTAACTTGTAAATAAGTGTATTAAAACAGAAATAAAGAGAGAGCAACCTACCGACAGTAAGAAAGACACATACATGTATCTACTACGCAGTCATACATACTCGGTAGTACTCAATATATGGATGCTTAAAGCCCACGACAGAGCTCTGTTGCTTGGTTTAGAATTGGTTTAGGATTGTACGAGTGATTACGTTCATTGATGTCTCCTTGACCATGTGACATACCAGAGATTGCTTGGAGGTCACCTGATCATTACAGACACCTTACAGATGTGTGAACTTGACATCTGAGAGGTCATATCAATGTACAGGAATAGAGTGCCCCACCCTCTACAATCATATACACAACAAATCAACAACAATGAAGAAATGTTTGATAATGAGTAATATTGGCTTAGATATATATAGGAATCATTAAGTATTAGTTGGATATATTCAAATTCAATGCTAAATTTTTTGCAAACACTGGTTACTGGTAGATTGATAAAATACATATTATATCATAAAAATCCACTAAAATCATTGATTTCGGTCTTAAATGCAAAAGTAATGAGTATCTATACCCTAAAACATGACATATTGGGTGATTTACAGGCAGATGATTTCTTCATTAGATAATACGATATTCTGAGACAATTCCCAAGCTGTAAAGTTGAACAGGAAAGTAGAGTAGACTTAAAATGTCCCCCCCCCCCCACTCTCTATGGTGCAATGATGACTAACTATCAGTACAAATTTCCCTGACACATTCAGCGATGAAAATTGAAACACCTCTCAAAAACACTTGTTGGCCTTTTATTGAATAGGATTATAGCAGCTGCCTGTTAAGAATTCATCTGTTTTATCAAAGTTTGCGTGCGAAATGTCTGTTACTGTCTTTAATAATAGTCACACCTTGTTGAGATTTTGCCAAAGACCAAGTCACTCTTTCACTGGCATGGTCATTGTTAAATAAAGAGGAGGGGTAGGAATGGGATTTATCAGACAGCAAAGGGCAAGGGGAAGAAGAGGGGGGCAAAATCTAATATCATCTGTTAAACCCCAGAAGGGCATAACATGATGATTGATGTTGATGTCTGATGATTGTTTTACAGGACTGCTAAGGAAGCACATGTATATGCTGGTAAGTAAGCAACCAGGAGACTGACAGCTTTAGGTCCTCTCCGATGAACTTGGTAATGAGGATTAATGAGTGCATTGACTTGGTTTTGAACCCGGGATCTCTAGATTTATATGAGATGACTGCTCTACCACTGAGCCATCACGCCTCCTCCTCTGTTATGAGTTATTATAATTAATAGCTTTCTAGCTCTCAGTAGACCATATGGTGAGTAAGGCTCATGTCTCCTTTTCCCAACCCAAAACAAGCATTATTAAATTCTTGTTCTTACCCCTCCTTTACCCCTTACTTTACACTACCCCTTACCTTACCATACTAATTTCATTAGACAAGTAAAGCCCCCTCCACCTCCCTGTCTCCTCTAAGCTCTTCTCCCTCACTTTCCCTTATTTACCTTAAAATTGTATATATATATATATATATATATATATATCACTTGTCAGATCATATGTTTCACAAATGCACCTTGAGAAATGCCAACTGAGTGAGAGCTAGAAGGGAATTAACTCATATCATTCTACAGAAAATTAAATAAATTAATGGCTTTCTGGCTCTCAGCAGACGTTTACTATCCATTCAAGGCATGGAATATAGGATCTCATAAGGACCAACAAAGGGAAATGCTTCGGGGCCAAGCAGTCTGGAAAACAATAGGTGAGGTGTAGGACAAAGTTTCAGAGAATGAAGCCGATGCCAAAAAATGATAATTAAAAAAGAATCCTGGACAAAGAGAGATTTCAATTCTTAGAGTAGCAACAATCAAATTAAGGCAGTCTCTTATCGAAACTGAATCATTTGCATTGACCTGGTGATTTCACAAAATGTCTAGCACCTAATAGAAAAATTGATATATTTCCAAATTCATACTTTTCTTTCTTGATTTTATTTTGCGATGTGAAACAGAAATTCAATAAAACGAAATCGAACTGCTTGTTTTAATTCTCACCTTGGTCCAAACTATAAACAAATCCTCTTGAATATTGATATAAAACACTCGGCGAAATGAGTAACACTTTCGCAAGTTTAAGAGACAATGACAGAGAGCAGGACGGACGGACAGACAGAGAGAGAGAGAGAGAGAGAGAGAGAGAGAGAGAGGGGGAAAGAAACACAGTAACATAATTCATATCTATTTATGAAAGAGCAGATATCATTATCAAGAGAAGAAAAAGCAAAATAAAGATGCAGACATAAAGTCTACCGATGAAGAGACAGAAAGACCAGTAATATTAATTGGGAAAAAAAGGAATATGAAAAAGGGCAAGAGACAAAGAATAAAGTATGATTACCGAGAGGAATTAATAGAGGAAAGGGGTAATTATCAGCTTCAATAAAACAAGCGAAATGACCGATCTAGGGTGTCTCACTAAAGATCATACTGCTTTGTTCAATATTTAATCTCTCATAATGACGAGGCTGTCCAGACATATGACTTGCATTTTTAACTCTTGATGTGCCAGACTTTTCCTATGTTGAGATTTTGTCACCAAAATGTGATTGTCGGTTCCTTTCAAATCTTAGCATTTATTTTCCATGGCAACGCACAATACACTGTTTTGTTTTTAAGAATAAAGGAAAAAACTTGGCCCTCTTTAATGAAACTACAAATTGTTCGTACATTATATGAGCAATGCAATGTTATTATCTAAATTTCATTTTCTATTTTTCAAAATTCAAAAAGAAGACAAAAAACATTGAAAGTCATAATAGCCATTCAATTTTGAAACATCACATTTTTTATCTAACATCTTACTCTGATATATAAAACAAATTTACTAACCTCCAACTGCATTTATCTTACAAAAGTATACTGCTCCCCAAAAATAGGAATTTCTTAAAGAGAGAGACAGAGATAGGCAGAGACAGACACCCAGAAAGACAAACAGACAGAAAAGGGAATGTCAAGCTGCTGGCATGAAGAAGAGATGCATGGGCAAAGATTAGCCAAACAAAGTTTGTACTTCTCAGAAAGGAGTTATTGGGGGAGGGGCAGGACACCCCCTCAAAACCAATGAATTGCATTCTAGGTAATCAGCCAAACCAAAATGGTAAACTAACCCTGAGATAAAATTTCCACAGCCAAGTCTAGGGTTAATTAACAGCCAAGGGAAAACGAGCGGATGACTTTCAGAAAGAAGGTCGTCTACATCGACCAACCGATCATAGCACCGGTACATGTATCAGATCATGGGCTGATGCTGTAATTACATGGACTAAAAACATTTGACTCAAAGGCTAGAGCAGGCCTTCGGTAGGTGAGGGCGGGGGTGGGGGCGGGGGGGGGGGGGGATGACGGGGGTGTGCCGCTGAAGCCTCGAAACCCCTATCCATTTTTAAGGGTCATTTTGGTGGATTTTTTTCGACGTAAAGCCCATTTTCAAAAAAAAAAATGGTGTCATGGCAAAAACCCTTAAAATCTTCAACATTTTCAACATTCTGAAAAAGCGGACCAATTAGGGGTATTTGTTAAATATGGGACCCATTTTTAGAGATTTTTTGTGAAAAAGTTACCTATTAGGGCGGCACATCCCTGTATGTCTTAATATGTGAGTAACCTCTCTGGGGAGCTAGCTATAGCTGGTTTACCTTTGATTTTAAAGTACCGGTAGCTAATCTGATTGACATGCCCATCACACACCCAAAGTTTCATTTAGAATCTAAGAACACTTGAAAGACAATTAACACTTTTGAAATAGGAAATACAAGGAGAGAAGAACTTTGTTTGGCATTTGACTCCTAATCTTTTACAGGGTTTATTACCAGTACCAGTAATTGAATGATTACATTTTTCTTTTCTCTCCTTGTGCGAACTTATAACTTCGTTCCATTATCATTAAGGATTTAAATTAAAAAACTTCCTTCTGATAATACACTACCCAACAAAAAGTAGCTGATTCTGGCTTTATGGCATAATGAGTCACCTCTCCACTCCTTCTCTCGATGACAATTAACTTAACTTTTATAGATTACAGATAATACTCATCAGCTCACAAGAAGGGTGGAGGTTAGGGAAATTAAAAGCAAGGCAAGAAGTACAATGTTTTATCCATTGCACCCCAATCTTTATCTAGCTCCATAAAACAATACTGACAGGACTTGTGGTGTGACCAATACATGCTTTGTGAATAAAAACCAATATTGCAGCCATATATATGAAACCAATCATGACAATACGGCTACTAAATTTTATTTTTATAAATCAATAATTTAAAACAAACATTCAAAATAAAACATTACCACACAGACAGGTAGACACACTGACAAACATATCTGAGGTTCACTGAAATTGGATTCAGATTCTCAATATTCAAATTAAGGTATTAGTTTCCAAAATGCGGGACAGCTGTTTTCTAAAACCTCAAATTTCTTACTGAAATCAGGAAAAGAAGGTCACTTAAGACACTACTTACTTTCACCTAAATCCTCGTATTTATCTATCTTGCCACATGGAAAGATTCTTCTTTTTTTGGTTGTGGAAAGGAAGGAGGATCATAAATCCTTACACTTCGGAATTAATTCTTTTACTTCTCCTTTTTAAAAGTAAATTTCAATGTCGTTTGGAAGTTAACATGATCTTCAATGAAAGTGAATATGCTAAGCCAGAAACACTTGAATGTAGGTCAAATAAACATGGCAGAAAACTTATAGGGATTTGTAGTGCTTTACTACAAAATAGAAATTGCACCCCCAATTTTTTGTTGATGGTCCTACTTTTTTGCAAGAAAAAGAATGATTGACTATTAAAGAAATATGTAGTTATTTGCATAATCAACAGTTTCCTTTTGTGAAGGTCTTACTGAAGGACTGTCATCATACCTTGTCATCAATCTTTGGCACCTAGTTTTCTATGGTTCCTATTATGTGCAGCATGTTCAGATAATGCTAGAAAAAATGAAGCTAAAAAAACATATCAGATCAAATTCATTTCCAAGGTAAAAGGAATTAAAATAAACAGAACATTGATATATCTTTCCTTAATGATCTTGATTAATCTGGTGATGAATGTGAAGAACATTTGTCTGGCATAACTGACAAGACAATACTTAAATTGTAGGTGACGTCAAGATAAGATTTTACATTTAATGTTTTCAAGGCTAACCTACATCTTGTTTAATCTAAGGATCTGTCAGATAAGATGAGATAAGTTATAATCAATCATGACTGTGCTTCTAATCTGCTTAAATGTGTGTAAAAGATGTGACAGTTGTAGCATAACTTTGGTGCTGAATTTCTGATATTCAAAAGGTTTAAACATTTACAATTATTAAACACATCAACAAACAACTGACAGCAAAGTGAAACATTGATTAAATGGCTGATATGTGAATAACTACATGTAGGTGTATTAAGTAGAGAAAGACAGATAGTCTGAATGTCATGAAAGGTTAGAAAGGACCCAAGAGGAAAATAAAATGTTAAGAGATGTAAATAACACAAATATTTTTTTGTTTTAATGAATTGATAAATTGGCCGACTCCGTGATGGTATGAACTACATGTATGTACATTGTACAGTGTGATAGTTTTAAGGAATATTTCAAAAACTTAATAACAAACTATGAATATGATTATAATTTTTATTTCATAACAATAGTAGAAAACACATACCAGATATTTAATGAGAAGGTTAATGTATTAGTCCCATGATAAATCCAACTGGACCCTATTTCATAAAACTTGTTATCAATAACAACTGCCACAAATCTCTGACAAAAATCAACTCACACAAATCAATTGTTTGGATATCAGGAGCTTTTAATAATTATCGTAACCTGTTATTGATAAAAAAAATTATGAAACAGGGACCTGTCTAATTTCACTTCAACTACACCAAGTTAATCTATTATCCATACTTGCGCAGATTTTCAAAATTCTATATATTCTAAGCATCTTTTGGTCTAATGTATGGCCGATTGGGATAATCTGTAAGATCATCTTAACCCCTTAGCAACTAGAGGTTTTGTAAAATTGGCCTATTACTCACTGGAAGATGTTGCAATATTTCCTCTCATTTTGACATTGTTCTGAACAGTGTGCACTGTGGCCCTTAACTGCAATATATTTTTGTTAGTAATAGTATAATACCAAATAGAAATCAGACCCAAGTGGATACAAGACTACATATACATTGTACATAGCCAAACTGGAAGGTTGGCTAAGGAATTAGACGAAAATTATCATGAGACCACTTGAAGTAGACAAAGTTAGTGTAGTAAAAGTATGATAGAGAAAAGTCAGGGTTGGACCAAAATGGCAATACCACAGTTGATTATATACACAGGATTAGTAAGCTGGCATAAATGTCCCAAAGTATATAAGACCATTACATTTGCTGAGGGCCAAAAGGGTGTTAAACTTTGTGTAAAATGTGAAAGTTAATGCCCTTCTGGCTCTCAGCAGATCAGTGATTAAAGCTTTGAATAGGCCTGTCTTCATCAGCTCGAGATTGCCAAATAGCCCGCTATTTCTGATTTGGGAAATAATCCCGAAGTTAGAAATCGCGTCTTCATCAGCTCGAGACTTGACTTCTAAACTTGAAACTCGAGCTCGAGATATTTCGCTCAGCGTTCGTGCATAGCTCCAGTTTTTGGGCTGGTGAAGGCGCACCGGACAAATAGCGGGATATTTTGCAAACTAGCCCAAGATATCGTGGGATGATTATCTCGACCAAATATCCCGCTAATTGCAACTTCGGGCTGATGAAGACGCAAATTAACTGGATAATTTGCGATCGGGATAGTTCAAATAGCAGGATATTTGGCAATCTTGAGCTGATGAAGACAGGCCTAATGAGATGGTTTAATAGTGATGGTATGAGGCATGAAGCAAGTGCATAAAGAATGTTTGTTTGTTTTCATTCATGAAAGACTTACGATCGGATTCATGGATGGAGGGCAAAGGAGGCGGGCCACCTGTAAACATGCAAATTATTCAGATTATTCAAAGTTAACTGGTAGCTAAGATGGCAGCCAGAAGGAGGGAAAAGGGAAAAAGTTACATTTGCAGCATCAACCATATGACATGAGCAAATGACATCCGAGCATTAACTCTACCAACAAAAGACCCTGATGATGATTAAAAACATATTTATAAATAAAATGAGATATTGACTGTTCGGCCCTCTACCTTACCAAGTGATTTGCAAAGCATACTAATGCCACTTCAAATATATGTTTACAGTGTAAGTGGAAAAATCATGCTAGATATTTTCTCCAGTACAGGCTGAAAAAGTTCACTGCCAAACACTTTTTTTACATGCTGAATTAGAACCTTAAAACATTAGATATAATATTTCTGCCAAACATACGCACTATCAATGACTGAATAAATTTGTAAGTGGGCTAATGAAATCTTAAAGCCAAATTTTAAACAGGAAACATGCATTTCAACAAGAATATAATAAAGACTTTAGCTTCAAAATAAACAATAAACTAAACATAATGTAAAGAAAATACAACTGCTATCACGCTGCATACTTTTTGAAATCATAAATTGTAGAACACAGTTTTATTTGGTAAAATTTTAACTTTTAAGTACATGTAATATGAGCACAAATTTTTATGGAATGGAAAGGAATAGGAAATTAAAATCCTGCCAGCAAAAATAAGTATGGATACATCACTACATGTTTGTTGTGAGATGAGTGACCTATTTTACAATGAAAATAAATATAAGATTTCAAATATTTCTAATCCATACATGTACATGTACTGTAGGTAGTCAATTACAAATTTACATTTACTTTGTGTAGTACATAAATTCAAAGATCTTATCATATTGTATGACATAGGCCCATACCACGGGATTAACATGGGATTAAGCATTTAATCCCAACCTCAGATAATATATCCAAACCAGTAAAACACACCTAGTAAGCCGAGATGATCCGCAGGGTATACGAAAGGTTAAAAAACGCAACATGGGCTGTCGATGTCGGTGTCAATTACATTTAATTAACTACAAAATTGCTGAGTATTAAAACACGTCAGAGGTTTTATCGCACTATTGCTGTTGAATCTAAAACATGCAGGTAAATGTAATTAGAATTATAACAACTGGAGATTGAGTGGGCTGGGGTTTGGGGGGGGGGGGGGGAGCAGGGTGAAGCATGAGCACAGCGGGGGGTCAGGGATTAGAAGTAATGGATGGGGGGGGGGGGGGAGGAGACTATCATGCCCCCTGGTTTTAAAAACCAAATTTTAAATGTTTAATACATATATATACAGAATATGTTTAGTTTCATTCTGCTTGTCAAAGATTTATCATACGGTACTTTTTTTCCCCTTTTTTTGGGGGGGGGGGGGGGGGGTCTTTGCGAAATCATGCCCCACCCCCTCATCCTAAGTCCTTCTAGCCTACAAACTTATGAAATATTAGACATGGTATTGATAGATCCCTGTACTCACCAAACGCTCTTCTTAAATCCAATTTTCTAAAATCCATTCTGATCGTAAAAACGAGTGCGGAATCCTCGTCATCCATCCTGGAGCCTTTTTTTTCCGGTTCACCTTCACAAAAACTTTGTGTATACATACTATCTGACCAATGATGATGGTCAAGACTGTCCGTAAGAGAAGTCTGATGAAGCCGCTTCAACGATATGGTAAATCCTGTCTGAAAACATAGCTTGGACTGTCAAGAACTAGCAAACAATCACTTAGACAGTAACAGAAAACAATGTTTCACCACTTGTCTCTCTTTTGAGTATCGTTTATTTATCAGTCTGAAGTAGTGGTCACCTTGGATGAAGATCAATCTCCTTATTAACTCTTGATTAACATCAAGTTCCAGCCAAAAACTCATTCACATTGATAATCAGGTAAGTTTCCAGATCATCATCTGCTGACAGCCGCTGCTCTTGCCAGAAACCCTTTACTATTGTTCACAAACACATGTTCACCAAGCGGTGCGATGAGTTTCTCCACGTGACACATCCTCCATTTAAATGCAGTAACTCTGTCACGATCTTCCATGGGTAACTTGACCTACAAACAATTAGCTTTTCTCAGCCCCTTAATTCCCGAAAATTTCCTGTCAAACTTCCACAAGAAAGGAAGTAGCTAAATACACACTTTGAAAGGCATTTCCATGATCTTCTCAATAAAAAGCTAAGTTTGAAGTCTGATATCAGTACCCCCTCGCAACAGTCGTAGACAGAGACGCTCGCATAAGCCGAGAATAACCACGATGATTGGAAACGAGGAAGGGGAAGAGAGGAAACCAGCTCGCAGACGGCTGCCAAAGCTTGGCCCTGGATTGGTGCATCGTCAGTCAATCCTCAAGCTTTGATAACCCCTCTCAATCCATTGACAGTTCCCACATAGAACCCTCTTCCGTGCCAAGCTGAGAGACCATATTCAAGTCGGGAAGGAGTCAGGAGATATAGTTTGAACTAGATTTGAATTCCCCCCTCCCCTCCAATGCTTGTTACTGAACGACGGCGTTGTTGCTAAATACTAATACCATGTCAGGTGACTCAGTACATTTCGCATTGCATCAGCATGAGTGGGATCGCATTGCCGTGGTAACCGAGGGGTATGGGGTGGTTTGATCATAATTCCCCTCTACGAGGTCACTTCCTTCTGCAAGCCAGAGTATTCCCTGAAAACCATTTTCGGTATGTTTCTGGATTTTTGCAGGCTGAGAAGATTCTAGAGACAATGTAATCCCCTACTACGTCATCTGCCTTCTACTAAAAAGCAGCGATTACTAATCAATCAAGAATTAAACAGCTGGATAGAGCTTCTGAATATCATACAACTCATCAATAATAATAATAATAATAATATTCTGATTTGATAAAGCGTGTAATACATCAACAATGTCTCTATTAAAGCGCTTTACAGATATATTATTCTCCATTTCCTTGGGAGCTTCCAGCTCGGTGCCATTTTTACAAAGGCTCACAATGCTGAGCAAACTACTTTAACATTCACATCCTACCGGGTTCCGACTTCACACCTGGGTGAAGAGAGGCAAATGTAGATTGATGTCTTGCCAAGGGACGTTAGTGCCAGGCTGGGATTTGAACCCTGTACCTTGTGATCTACAGTCTGGTGACTTATCCACTAGACCACAACACCTCTACAATAGAAGTCAGAGACATCATCTGAAGGCATTCAGGTTCCCCACGGCATCCAGAGAGTTTGTGACGAAGACAAGTCAACCTGATGTCGGTCAAGAATAAAGTATACGCCTGTACAGTAGGCAATGCCACAAATGCCTATTGTAGTTTGGCAAACTCCTATACCGAGTTACAACTATATTTGCTGTTTTCATAGGCTATATTATAATACAGAGACTCTACAGATTGGGATTAAGTACAAAATTATTGTGGGAACTTAATAATTTGTTTACAAACATCCTTGTCCTTATACATGCATGTACAGATCCACAGTATTCTCCAGTATCCAAACATTCTTCAATATTTTTATTTGCCACTCTAAACTAGGTCTCAAATAGCAACACACACGTAAATAAATATTCATACTTGATGTTTTTGGTTGGATTTTAGTAACTGTTTATGGGAATATATAACTCCAAATTATGCATTTTTAATTCTCAGCTTATTGACCAATAGGCTACTAACCCTTCCCTTTTCCCAATCAGTGACCAACATTTTCTAAGTAATAGAAATTTCAGTTCTAATCACTGTTAACCTCTTCCCCTCTCCCTCCCTCCTCCTCAGTAATTCACTGGATTCCAAACTAAATTATTGATAAACTCCATCAAAACAAGTCTGAGACATGAAGTCATTATTGGTTTTCTTAAGTCTTTACATATGTAATTTATGAAATCTATGATTGTCTGGGAGATAATTTGATGTTGCAATATGTCTCAGAATGGCAATAAGAGAAAGACATAACAAGATAGCATGAGGATGACATTTCACACTGTATCTCAGTCACTATCTCTGTATACAAGGGTTCAATGCCGGGCAGATGGCTTGAACTAGTCTGGGAACTGACTTTGAAAAGTTACTAAATCACTTGAGTTTATGTCATAATTTCCTTTATCTCTCCTTGATAAATTGAAGAGAGAACAACCAATCATTATAATAGTCTTTAAGAGTCTAAAACTTCCAGTTCATGATTCTCGTGCAGTATTTTTTACAGCAAGAAATTACAATGTTATATATGCAAAGGAGTACAGCAATGATTTGATCTGATTTGTGTGCTGCCCTCTTTGGTGAATGCATTATAATGCTGGGATTTGTTCTTATAAGCAAGCAAATCAATTTCTGTCACGTTGATATCTGATCTGATGGGTTGATCGAAACAAAGCTTCTAGACGTAAAAACAGAATGTTTACAAATATTTCAAATATGCCCCCAGTATTCATTTTTCATAGAGGTACATGTATGTAGCTGCCAAAGTGGCTGTGACTGGTCTTGGAACAAGGCACCATCAAATATGACTGTGACTTTGAGAGATCCAGCACTCCAGCAGTCTGGGAAAATCTGGGTTTGGAGGTGTAATTGCTCTTTGCCTCTGCTGGTCACAGTAGCTTTAGAGTATGGACCAAACTCCACCCCATTCAGTAGTGAATATGAAAGGGGTATCAAGTAACTCCCAAGACACACCT
Organism: Strongylocentrotus droebachiensis; assembly: GCA_035222895.1. Classification (NCBI taxonomy): domain Eukaryota; kingdom Metazoa; phylum Echinodermata; class Echinoidea; order Camarodonta; family Strongylocentrotidae; genus Strongylocentrotus; species Strongylocentrotus droebachiensis. The sequence continues at coordinate 132,329 of JAVYIG010003277.1, forward strand.
GTCATGAGGAAAGAGTGCAGGTAAGTTCCTTCCTCTCTACTAGGGTGCATTATTTGGTAGCCCCTATGAATCACTCCGGTTCAGAATTCCCTGAAGGGCAGTTCTGGACTGAACCCAACCTAAACCCTTTCCAGTGTTCAGAGAATATGGAAGAGGTATCAGGTATTACCTCGGGACACACCTTCCTATTAGGAAATGTCTGGGTAAGTCGCTTCCTCTCTATTTGGGTACAGTGGTAGCCCCTACATTGTTATGTATCAGTCCAGTCCAGGATTCAGTGCAGTAAAACTCTGGACTGAACCCGACCTAAACCGTTTTCAGTGTTTAGTGAAAACTGAATTGGTATCAGGTAACCCCCAAGAGACACCTGTTCTGAAGAAAGAGCCGGGTAAGTTATTTCCCCTTTAATGGGGCACAGTGGTAGGCTGGTAGACCCTAATATGTATTATTCCAGTCCAGGATTCAGTGCAGTGGATCTGTTGTTTGGTCTAGGAAGCTCAGGATTGAGTCCACATTTAACCCTTTTCAGCAGTGAACATGAAAGGGGTATCAGATAACCCCCATGAGACACCTGTTATGAGGAAAGGCCCAGGTAAGTTTCTTCCTCTCTACTGGGGTAAGGTGGAAACCCCTATGAATCAGTCCAGGATCCGTTGTTTGGTCTACGGAGGCCAGGGAGCATTTCTTACTCATTTCCTACAGGTAACACCCTTGAGAAAGTCTTTTATCAATCACTACCCCTTTTACAGCTACACCGATTCAAATGTGATAAACATCAGGTTACAGATCTGCATCTCAGGACTCTGAAAAAACTGATGCTATCATGAAAGGTTTCATATCCATGGACAAGCCATACACTTTTGACATAAAAGAACTTCATACAATCCACAATCAGATTCGTGTTTGGACAAACCTCCTCCAAAATTGAAGAAACTATAAAGTAGGTTTTCATCCACCACAGAAATAAATACACCAAAGCCACCTTTTAAAGAAACATACTATAAATAAGATGTTCATATTAATATTTGCAGCTGTTCTTTGCTACAGCATGTTCTTGGAAATCTGCCATGTACCTACTACCCAGTACGAAAAAGGGGTAAGAAAATTGCTAGATTCCTGACATTTTTCATAATTCATATCCAATAATCAAGTTTTATTTTTAAAGGAATATTTTCCCACAGTATTCCTGAACTTTGAAGGATAGGAACTTGAATTAATACATCAGTTGAAACAAGAGAAATGAATTGGGACACTCTCCAGGCCATAAATACACTGGGGGCAATGCAAGTCATTTATTATTGAACACACATCAAGGAAATATTACAAGATTTTGGGTAATCAATTTTTGGAGATCTTTCAACAAATCAATTAAGGGGGAGACTCCGATGCCCCGGAGCAATCAGGTTCGTGCAGAAAGGTCTAACGCGAATCAAACAAGGAAGAGGGATTGACGTGAATGACAGTGATATGTCCATTAGGGATTCGGTCTGGAGGTGATTCATAAAATGTTTTGAATTTATAATTGCAAGATTGCTAGATTGTTCTATGATCTGTCAGTACTGTAGAATGTTGCATTCCATTGAAGAATTGTAATGCCTGTGAGTGATGCATTCAAGCACTTAGTTGATGCATTAAATGCAAGTTGTAAGGCTTAAAAGTTACAGCAACAATATCTTGCATGAGTGCTGATGTAATAACCAAAATCAGCCAAGAGAGGGCAGCAAAGCACTAAATGAAAAGTAAACATCTAGCAAGTAATGTAGAAAATGCCAACTCTAAAAGGATGACATACTAAAAGTCTGTCAAGAAGACCCATATTCAAACTAAATCATAGGGCCCACTATTTTAAATAGTTTAAATAAACTAGGGATGTGTAGTCCTGATATGATATTTTCTGTCAAGTCCAGCACATTGTGAAAGAGAGTAAAGGTAGTCAGAGTAGCAACAGATGCCATCTTTTAAGTTTGTATTCATATTTCATAATGTGAAATGTTATATAAATTGCATGTTTCTTCTATTTGTTTGTTTGTTTGTTTGTTTGTTATAATTATGTATGTTTTGTTAATTTGGGGTCAACATACTATAAGGCTATTTGCCAGGGGGAAAAAATACTTTAAACATTTCGGGGGCTACTTTTCAAGCTTGCTTGCATGAACATAACACTCTTTAATTTGTTTTGCATTGAACTCTATGCAAACATTTTTATGGGCTCTTTTATGGCTTTTGGGGGCTCTTTTCAGCATTTTGGGGGCTAATTTGCCCCGAGCCCCAGTGTATTCTTTCACTGCTATTTGCTCTTTTTTGTTGACCCCTTTATTCTCATAATCTGTTTTTGTTCTAATTGCTCTGTATTGATTTCTATTGGTATTACTCTGTTGTGTATATATTTTGTGTATGCTGTTTTTGTTGAGAATAAAATTAAGACTGTACTAAAGACTGACTGATCTGTTGTCTGGAAATAAACTTCCGATGGCTATGAATTCTACTGCTTGCTGCTTGAATTATATGATTTATGTCACATACATGTACTTGTATATAATGCTGATAAACCTACAATCTAGAAGTACTTGCAGTTTCATATCTTTTACCATACCATCATAATAGAGTTGATTAATCTTTCAGTGTAAAAAAAAGGTGTGCCAGCTCATACAGGTATCCATTGCATGGGAAATTATTGTGATCATGAAAGGAAACCCATCACCTGCTGAAAGCCCACATGCCCTTTGTGGTAGAAAATATGACTTAATGCTATTCTAACCTATGCTCAGTTCTACTCAAATTTTATTGGACTGGTCAATACCTGCAATCAACAAATCTACTGCAATTATCCTTGAAGCAAGGCTTTTCATTGTTACATTTTGTTTACTTAAAGATAAATACACAAATAACCCACCAAACGAGGGCACCATATTCTGTATATAATCACTGTGGAAATGTTATACATTTGTTTACGGTCATGAGAAATCATGGCTAACTTAAAGTTAAGTCTTTGAGAAGTTACTTTGAGAAGTTACTTTAAGACGTCTGATAGTTTACTACGTCCATGGTTGAACACATGTCTCCTATAAACAGAGGTTTCCAAATCAAAACCCAGACTTGGAGCCTTGTCAGATAGCTCTATAGTTGGAATGTACCTACATGTACATGTCAATATTCATCAGTAACCGAGACAAATCTGCAAAATGCAATTAATGATAAAATTAAAAAATGCAACAACTAGAGCATTTTGTGGCCCTATTACTAGCAAGTCCTCACCAGATTCCTTGTTCTTGAAGAAGTTGTAGTACTGTGATAGATAGGTGAGGATGCTGAGTTTATCTGGTGATGCCATCGACACCATATCTTCAGGATCAAGTAAGGCTGGTATACCAAGCTCCCGCTCCGCTACCTCAAAGGCCTGTCAAGAAGAAGAAGAAAAAAATTGTAATACTGTGCCATACATGTATTGGCAAGTACATTGAAGATATGTTGTTTGTTAGGTGATGCCATCGACACCATGTCTTCAGGATCAAGTAAGGCTGGTATACCAAGCTCCCGCTCCGCTAACTCAAAGGCCTGTCAATGATCAAGAAGAAAAAAAATTGTATTACTGTGACACATGTACTCAAAGATAGGTAAGGATCCTTTAGTTTATCTTGTGATGCGATCGCGGCCATGTCTTCAGGATCAAGTAAGGCTGGTATACCAAGGTCCCACTCCGCTACCTAAAAGGCCTGACAAGGATAAAGAAAAGAAATTGTAATAGTTGTGCAATGTGTAAAGGTACAAGTAGATAGGTCATGGTACTTAGTTTTTCAAGTGATGCCTTTGACATTGTGTCCTTAGGATCTAGAAAGGCAAGTATACCAAGCTCTTGCTCCTCTACCTTAAAAGCCTGACAATGATAAAGAACACAAATGTAGGTGAAGATACAAAGGTTTTCAAGATGCTATAGACAAAATATCCTCAGAATAAAGAAAGATAGGTTCAACAAGCTCCCACTCTGCTAACTCATAAGCAAAATAAGAAAGTTCTGTATTAGCTAGGTGAAGATGCTCAGATTATCATGGAGACTTTTCTTAATACTTGTAGGAGTAAATATCAAAGTCACAGGGCTCCGCACTATTTAAACTCTTCTGGAAGGGGATCTGGGTTTAACTTTTTAGTGTCTGTATGCACAAGCCCTACAGTATGTAAGTATTTAGAAATTTGTGGGGTCCAGACCTTGATTTTGAGCGCCCGTACATGTATGTACCGGGCACCTATTTGTTGCAGAGCAGGGTTTATAAAGCAAAGTAGCAAAACTGTATGTGTTTCGATGGTTCAAATTTTAATTTTAAACTACTGTTTTGGAATAACTGTGTTACAATTTTATTATGCCTGATAGAGGCCTACATGTACATGACAAGTAGGCTACACATAATCAACTTGAGCATATATTATTTGCTAAACTTCTGTATTTATCCTTGAGGTGCTGCACCAATGTAAACATGTCTGCATCATCCATGACAGCAATGCACTGATTAAGAAATTCTGTTAAAGCCTTATCTCAAAGACTTAGGGTTCAAGGTAGAATATTTTTCTATTTCATGTATGATTAGTGTTCCATTTAAAGTTTTAAATGGTGATCAGTTAATCAGTATTTATTACATAAAGTTTGTTGGAGATTCACCCAATCTTGGAATAGTCTGGCTTCAATGTAGAAATAATTTTTAAGCCTCCATCGAATCAGTACACAGTTAATTGATTTTTGATCTCAACGTCCTTCTCATAAATAAAGGAGAATAATTACGTATAAGTTTTAGAGGTACATGTAAGCCATTTTTCATAATTTTTCTGCTGAACTTTAGAACATATTACCTTTAAATGTAAAAAACTGTCAAACCGTTAACCTATTCAAAACTAGTCTCAAGACACATTTATTCAAAAATTGCGTTTGATGATTAATTAACTCTGTTCACTTTGACGTGTATTCCATATGTACAGTATTGTAATTTGTATGTTTTTTTGTATTTGCATTTTTAGTTTTGTATATTTAAAGATGTAATTGTTTATCAGTCTATTTTGTGTGTAAAGCGCTTAGAGACTTCGGTGGTAAGCGCTTTAAAAGTAACGTTTTTATTATTATTATTATTCTTAACATAAACTGTAATAAAATGTAGTGCGCACTTCTGTGTAAAGTGCCTCCTTATGAATTAATTCATTCACCCGTTATAAATAAATATATTTCAATGGTCAGAAAGCATTTTATATTATCATGTGAAGTAGGGTAAGTCATGTACAAATCAAATTTAATGTTTGTATGACCTAGCAACAGCCAACAAGTAATGTATGCAATTTGCATTCTGACTAGTGAGATACAATGACACATCACATGTGAATTGAATAGATTGTTGCTACATGTACATGTAGGTATTAGAAACAGGTCTATATAAAAATGCTGCAAGAAAGATTACAGAGAGTCCTTTTCAAACCTCCCTCTCTCTCACATGGTGCACCCACAAGCCTACTGTAGGTCTCTATAACTTTGAATACATTTTGAAAATGGTTGAATGTCTTTAATTTCAGACGGGCATGGAAGAAAGGCTATACACAAGGTCTTGTTTGTATGGTATGAAATTCTTAGGAGTTCATTAAAGGCCACACAAAGAAAGGCATGGTACTGAGAGTGATCCTTCAACGACAATACTTCCTTTTCAGATGTCAATCAAATCTTTTTGTTGTTGATCCGTGCAAAGCACTATAATGAATTTTGCTACTATAAATCACATTTATTAAAAATAGCGAGTTTGCTTTTTGAGGCAAAAGGTTACAAGATGTTGCAAACTAGTACATGTACACTGTACATTGTTTGTACACACCTTAAATCTAGTGTAATATGTACATGTACATGTAATACATACACTGTACTTCACTTTCAATTTCACTTACAAGTTTAAAGTTCTAATTAATTTTTTTAGTAAGTATTGACTTTAAAAATAATGAATAGAAGCAAAGTTAAACTTGCAACATTTTTTAGGTTGGCTACTTATAAAGGGCACTTCCTTTTATTATTACATTTTTATGTAACAATGTACAGTTCTATGAATGTATGTTATATTTTTTTAATTGCTTTGGAGAAATAAAAGTGAATTGAATTGAACATCAGATGATGATGAAGAGTGAAACATGTAAAAGTAGCGGCTTTGTTTGGTGACTGACAACCTAATGAAACCGAAAACAGTCAAGACGCCCTTACATACATGTACAGTGTATGTACTGTTCATTATACCTATTGTACAGAGAATCTTAAAAACAGCTTTGTTTCAAGTTTATCAATATATGAGAGAAGTTTCACCATTTGCTGTATGCTTTGTATGCTTTCAATATTAAGACTATTAAACTGACTATTAACAAACATATAATTTCCCCTTGTAGAGATAAAAGTACATGTAAATGCACTGTTATGCATTAAGTAGATTCTTTAAAGAAATTAATGACAGACTGAATATTGAAACAAAGAACTTCATTTCTAAGTAATGAAGACTTTACATTGACTCTAGAGTGTTCATTAATATTAAATGATCAATTAATCTACATGTATCTATCTGTCATACAAAGTAGAACAGAAGAGGGCAAAGTACATATGTACAAACAGAAGATATCCTTCTGTTTGGAGCCAGAAGGGCATCAACTCATGTACTTTATCACAGATCAAACGTCCTTCTGGCTCTGAACATACCATATCATCTTCATCATTAATGCAATGTTTACGATATGACTGGTTTACAAGGAATTTGTGCTATGAGCATTCAAAGAGTAGTATCTCTTTGGAACATTGGAGAGCGTACAAGCCTTGTATGTTGTAGGTATGTAGGGCGTTCCTTCAACTGTAAGGTCAAGCCTTTGCAGGGGATGACGACTACTATGACCCTGAACATGACCTTTGACTTGTCACCCCTGTGATATACAGCTCTAACAACACAGCTTGAAAAGAGGCAATAAAAACCTACTGAACATGCTAGATGAAGATCTTTATTCTATTTTAAGATAGAGCTCTAGATCAAGAGTTCAAGACATACATGTATATCCCCTTATTAAAGTTGTATAGATATAGACCCTTAAAGGGATCGTTTAACAATGTTAAATCTGAGATCTGTGATATGGTGTTATATTGAAGCCCTAAAAAAATTGCGCTTCAAAATGATCAAGTGCCTCAAAAAAGTAAAAACCTTTGAGTGACCAGTTTTACCATACTCGTTTTCCCCAATAGACTGTTTCTGTTTCGGTTGCGTCGGTAGATTCAGGTTTAACTGTACTTCACCAAAACTGTAGTGCTATGAAAACCGTTTGGCAAACGCAAAATTTGATTTTGATTTTCAATCATAAATATCTTGATAATCAGACAGGCGATCGGCTTGTAAAAGTCATGGGGTTCCTGACTGACCTAAAGGTTTACAATTATTATTGCAGCATTAGCTAAATCAAAGATTCTTTTTTAGGATCTAAGACAAAGTTACCGTATTACTTTTAAAGAGGAACAAACAAAAATATCTCAAAGTCTGTAAGGCCATTAAAAAAAATATACATGTTTAGCGTCCCCGCCCGCTTCCTTTTTCGGGGCCGCCTCCTATTTTTTTTTTTGAATTTTTTTTTTTGAAAGAAAAAAAACATGAAAAACGCTGCTAAAATGGCTCTATTTCTGATTTAAAAAAAAAAAAAATTGTCGGCGGCCATCTTGAAAAAAAATAGCCCCGACTGTCAGGGAAAATGTACCGAGCGGCCATTTTGAGCGGCCATTTTGAAATAAAAAATAAAAAGGGCCCCCTCCTTCCTATTTTTCGAAAAAACAGGACGCTAAACATGTTTTTTTTTTTATTTGGCCTAATCTGATATGAAAAGAATCTGAATCTGAATTTTGAATTGAATCTGAAATCTTGAAGAAGAAGAAAAAAAGGAATCTGAGATACAGCTTCTACATGTACTGTACCTGTTTGTGAGTATCCACAGTTCAAATGGCCAGTGTTTTTTTTTCTTCTTTTCCTTAAAGCTACAAGTTTAAAACAATGCTACATGTATGCACTTGGAAAATCACATCTATAGAAATTAGAAGAGCAATTTATAAGCTACACTCTACATGTACACTGTACTTGTAAGCTTGCAATTATCTACACTTTAGTACCAATCCGTAAATTATCATTTGTCCATGGATATGATTTGTCCCTAGTAGTGTGGGCAATAAATGTACATGTACCATCAACATTTCTACTCAAATTGCATGACAGTGTACACATATCATTTTCAAGGTCATGTAATAGACAATACACTTGACAAATAAAATGGGTCAATGGAAGCTATTTCAAGCTAATGTTTATGATGTGTGCAGGGCTCTGATCAAGGGCATAAAAGTGTTACATATGAGGTGAATTTTAAAAGTCAATTATAGACTGTGGCAACATTATTTTTGTAATCTGCAAACATTATGCAACACATAGCTAAAAAATCAGACCTTAACAAATTGCCGTTAAGCGGCAATCAGTAGCCAAATATCACATCATCAAAAATGTTACGTACATAACTCGGTGTCCACTTCATGCTGATATTTCTCTTATAATTTAAATTTTTCTCAACAAAGTACATGAGATGTTAAAACATACCCTAAACAAAACTTAAAACCATTGCCATATCAACTTTTTTCAATTTAGTTATTAGAATTTGGCCAAAACAAATATGGACACCGAGTTATGTACAGTACATCTCATTTTCTAGATGCTTTCTCTTTGCCTTATTGTCAGATATGGTTTTGCATTAGTCTAATATCGACTTCAATTGAAGGAATGATGTGTTTCCTGAATGAAACATAATTTGCAATGTGTAAATAGTTTGTAAACTACTATTTCAGGACTGAAATGTTAGATTTCTGTACTTAATCGTACATAACTGTGGACACCAAAAGTAAGTAGTTTTACATTCAAATTATAACTTCTTGTTCCTTAAATTCAATAAATGTTTGTTTAAATGAAAATGCAGAAGGGTGCAATTCATGCTGACAGAAATAAATTGATTCATTTATGATAATTTATTTCAAATTGTGATTGGTAGTAACGTACATAACTCGGTGTCTTTTCATAACGGTGTCTTAGTTATGTACATGACATGAAAAAGCTCAAACTGCAATATTTTGTAATATTCTTCTCACCAAATCAGACGTGTGTATGTCTTATACATTGTTTACTACCTTACCATAACAAATAACTAAATATAGGTGGTCTTATTGAAGAAAAAAAAACATGGTGTACGTACATAACTCGTCACGTACATAACTCGGTGTCCATTCATTGTTGATTAAATCACACATACAAGTTAAAATGGGGAATCCAATGTTATCAGTGCTCTTCATTCACCTATATACACCATTGCATTATCATTTTGAAAGAATACAATAAGTTTTTGTATAGATTCTGTTGCATGGTTTGTTCATAACTGCAGGACACCAAACATTTTCCATTTTCAGAAATCTGAATATTTTTAAAACCATGACCCAGAATGAAATGATCTGATTAGAAATCAAAGATAAAGTGAAACTAAACATTATAACATTGCAAGCTTGTAAATAAATCAATTATTTATACACCATTCTTCAGTTAGTAAGATTTGAAATTTGCAGGACACCAAAGTTATGTACATATTACAAAAATTGTATCACGTGTAAATGGAATAAGAAAGTAAAATAATAGGAATTAACTCAACAGAAATGTTAATTATTACATAGATTCTACATCAAGATTTAAAAAAATCACAAGTTTTGCATCCCATTAGTAAAAATATGGTATCCAATTAGTGCATGTTTTGAATGTAACGTTAAAAGTGCTGAAAATAGGCCTTTTTTCATCATAAAATTGCTCTAAAATCTTTAATTTGAACTCAATGAAGCTGAAAACTTGTTTGGAGCTTCCCCCAATGGTACTTTCTAATATAAAAATGCTAATTTGTGTCTGGGTCTCATGGTTTTGGATAATTGAACAATTTCCCAGTGTTCAATCTACATTTTTGTAAGTGTACCCTTGATCTGAGCCATGCACACATGCAATGCCAAGCTCTATGAACTGTATTGTAGTTGTATACTCCTTGACATACAATGCAGTAGTCTCAAGCTTTTCTACTCGTATAAAATGAAACTGTATGAAATTGATATTCAATAAAAGGTCAAGGGGAAATCAGGCCCTGTCAAATAAAGAGCACAGCATGATACCTGTACATGTACATGTACAAAGTACATTGCTTTACATAATTATATACCGCTACTTTATTTTTCAAATACAAGGGAGTGTTTACAGCAAACTTGTAGTCATTAAAATTATACAAGTATGCACCAAATGTAGCCTGCAATTATGTACCACCAGTTATAGTGGGGATCACACCCCCTCCCCCCCCCCACAAAAATCTTATGAAGAAAACTTTCAATACAACAAAATATTAGCACTAACCCCCCCCCCCCCCCCCAACAACAACAACAAATCTGTCACAAATTTGTTGACCAAAAAATGGCACATCCAAACATTAAAGAACCCTTTTTTTTCTGCTTTCAAGAGATTTTTTTCTCCAGATTTCTGCCCTGTAAGAGGATCCAGGATCTCCCCGTTAATCTTCATACTTGGTTTAATTGCTGAATTAACTGCCTTATTGGACTTGGGCATGAACTGCTGCTTCTTCTCGAGCATATGGCACCGATGAAACAAGTACCGTAACAAACACTCAGTATATTTATAGCAGCTGTCCATATTACAGCTACACAATGTACAATGTAGCTTCTCATTAATTAGCTTTTTTATGATCAGCTCTAGCCATAAAACTAAAAGATGAATGTCTGTTGTGCAGTTTTACAAGATCCAGACTGGATAGCTACAATGTAATGTACATTCATGTACAGTATGTAGCATGTACATTTGTGTGTGAGGCTTGTTAGCATACTTCACCACAAGATGGGTCAAAATATTTCAGCTCTTTTCTATGACAATAATATGATTAGCATACTGTAAAATAATATAAAAGAAAAGTCTTTATCAAAAGTGGAACAGAGAGGGGGAAGGAAGATGATTGAAGGGGTAGTAGCGCCATTCTAGGATCCCTAAAGGCAAGCAGGGATAAAACAATTTGTGAGGGCTATACATGTACATGTACATTGTAAAGTACTTCTAAATTAAACTATTATTTGTAATGTACAACCTAATAAACAAGTTTGAAATAGAATAAACAGTCAGGCCCATTCCAAGAGATTTGTAATACTAATTTATCACAGTATTCAGTATGTCAGTTAAGTTTGACCTCACAGTTTTATTGATATTATTATTTTCCTATTACATGTTTATTACCCTCAATGTGGTCGCAATGTGGTCCCCATATGGCTCTACATGATGTCAACAAATGATCAAACCACAAAATAATCAACACAATTTTGATTCAATTTGGTTCCGTTTTATATGGTGACAAGTAATCTACACAGAGACCAAACCACAACAACTTGTAATTATATTCAACAGGATTACATTACTTTTCCAGGTAAATGTAAAATGTGCAAGTAAAGTGTGTAATGAAAGTGAAATGGTGGGCACTTAAGAATGAGGAAATCTCTCACTCTAAATACAGAACAAAAAACATACAGTATGTCTTCATTTAGTGTTTGGTAAGACAAGTGAATTGTCCTGAAACTGCATCTTCTGCATACATTGTATGCTGTAATGAAAGCACACACAACAAAACTGAATAATAATATCAAGTGGAACTTGATAATTAATTGATAATAAGGTTCCTGGTTTGAGAGTTACAGGGATTGCATTGCATTGTACTAAAGAGTGCTAAAATGTGAGTGTAGATGAAGGTATGCCGCTTAGAGGCAATTTGCAATTTGCGGTATATAAATATCTTATTATTATTATTATTATTATTATGCATGTATAATTCATACAAGATGACTTTTAAAAAGTATTTTTGTGTTAAAATAACCTTGAATATGGAATTACATGTTCTTTTATGTTCTTTTATTTTCACTCATTAGGCGCTTTCATATTCAATGTTGATATGCTTTGGATAGGTGTTGTCACCCCCCCCCCCCCCCCCCCCAAAAAAAAAAAAAAAAAAAAAAAAAAAATGTATCTTTTCATTTAAAGAAGAAAAGAAAAGCTAAGAGCAATAATAGGACTGGGTCTTGCTGAAGTGGCAACTATTTTTTACTGTAACCAAGGTAACAACGCCTACAAACAACCTGCTGGTTGCTTACTGAAAAAGGATAGTAACATGTTATTATTCATACATCATACTACCTGTTACAGTATCCCATACTGCACATCTGCAGTTCACATTCTGTAGTATATATCTTCAATATTACACCATGAGATAATTCTTGACCATGGGATTCTGTAACTTGGAAGAATCTTCAATAAATCAGAAACATTTGCAAAACTGTTTTTACTAATTACTTCACAGTATGTTTGTCCACCTGCTTCATCATCCTGTATTTCCATTTCTATTTCTATTATTAATCTACTTTAAAAAAAATATTTGTTGTTGTTTTTCTTGAAAAGGTGATCTGTGTTTAACAAGCTATGCTTTCTTTAAATACAGACCGCCTCTTTTCCACATTTTCAATGTCTTTATAACTGTCTTGTTATTGTTCATGAATTTATTCTTGTTGACGATGAACTTGTTGTTACTGTTCATGAATGTATTGTTTTCATGTCAGTGGAAATAAATAAATAAATCTTGAATCTAGTTCATGTGGGTTAATAGCTCTAATACATGTAGGTAAATTTCTCTTTCTCAATCTCAATACTACATCTACATGTACATGTACAAGTAAATGTACCTCATACCCCCCCCCCCCCCCCCACCTTCCAATGACATGTGGGAAATGATACTGCACATTTTTCTTTTCAATAAAAGGTATTTTCCAAAGATAAGCTAGTAGAAATCTCTACAGCCCACTGCCGACCCTTGAGTATTGAATTACAAAACATGTTGCCTGGATCAGGAAACCAGCTACTGAACAAACTAGATACTGTAGGAGACATAAAGAAACCAAAGTTCAAACCTCAAAAGTGACTGGGATTTGTCATATCCTGGACAGCCCCTCCAATCGTCTGCAGGCTCAACATTCATTGCGCCTGCCTGCCTCACAACATGCATGTTACATGAGCACATCACTAGTCTATGGATAATGTTGATATCTTTAAACATTTACAAGTGCATGGGTATTGAAATTCCTGGTAATTCCACCCATGTGTCAACATCTAAAGAGTACTATCAAGATTTTTTAAACCCTGATTGCTTTAAACTTCAATTAAAAATTAATAGTAAGTGATTGGATCAAGAAACCTAAAGTGAAAAAATTATGAAGTTTCTGAATCTATTTTGGTCTGTACTGAATAATTTCAAGTTTATTTTTCATTCAAGGTTTTGTTTATCAAATAGGGCATAAATATAAACTGTTGTGACATGAAACAAATTGTGAAATGACAAAATTGTCAAGGACGGCTATTTTTCTAATGCAAGAAACTTTAACACGTTGCAGAAATTTAATGTCTGAGCCGATTCTGATTTAATTATTTCATGGCATGAATCTTTCACCTGCAACATTTGCAAACACCTCATGCAACCGATAGTTTCTGGTTTTTCAGTGCCGTGCGGTTGGGGCGGGTCCTTAGTCCACTACATGAAACTTGGATAACTACACTACATAAGCAATTTAGCATATATATAAGGCATACATGTAAGTTCTGGAGGAAAAAAAATTAGAATTACATGTACCGGTACATTATTCAGGTAAATACTCAGGCAAATTGGCTTAAGAACTTTTCAGGAAAGGACATGTACTTGCCCAAGTGGACAAAAATTACCAGGAGTTGGTGTAGACAGAACCTATACCAGGTAAAACTAGGTGTAAATAGAACCATTGGCACTGCTTTTGAGCTATTTAGACAGGATCCTTGAGGCACGTGGCAAGAAAGGAAACATTCATTAAAAGCATCGCAGGCTTCGCAGCAAGACCGGAAGACCGAATCAGGCCTCTACGTTGATGGCCGTAATTCGGCGTGATATCTTGTCTCGTTTAGGGTCACTTTGGACGTAAGAGGTGGGTGTACGTTTTTGACAAGAGAGTGATCAACTGTCTGAAGTAAGGAAGGAATCATTATAATTGGATCTAGGAATTAATGAGCAGCCAATGTCAAAGTAGCCTAAAGCCTAAAAGCCTGAAAGGTCACTATGTCTCTGTATACAAAATGACAGTGGAGCAATTGTGTTTTGAAAGAAACTGTCTAGAAGATATTCTGACCTGTTGATTAGTCACTGTCAAAGAAGAGCGGAACTAAAAGTTTTGGAACCATCATAAAAATGATAAAAATTACAAGTAGGAACTCTTGCTCCATATCGCCATCCTTTCATAGGACTGAAGACGGATATGAACTTTAAAATGTGTGACTAAAACTATTTGACCTACACTGTACATGTACAATGTACAAGATTGTACTTCTAAGTTCTAGTAACATTTGAAATGTACAAAAGCATTTCAAGAGTCAACAGCGATCCTTCCTCATCTACAGTGTACAATGTCCAAGTATTCTGTAGACATAACACGACAAGACGTCTTCCTACAATGTAAGTTTGAAAGCAATGAATGAGGATCTCTGATATGAGGATCTCTGTGTACAGTATGTACAATGTATGTATTCTATGGTTCTGGTTGAGTAAGCACAGTACGGTATACAATAAATTGTAAAACCCACAGCTTTTGTGGCATAAAACTATCACACATTGGAGGGCAATTTCCATACAGGTGTAGCAAGAATCTTTTGCGAATCGCAAAAATTTGGTGTCGCATCAATTGTGATTAAATAGTTCTGCAGCAGGACATGTTGGTAATTTTGACCCACTAGGAAAGTTCATGAATATAACGTTTGTGGTGTTGCAGAATGCAGATCTCTTTTATTAGGGACTTTTAGATTTGCACGAAGACAATGTGGATTGCTACGGTCGACGTCCTTTTAATGCACTGCCTTGAATGGACGTCACACGTATCAGTCCACGCAAATCCCTATTATTGATAGAGAAGGCAATCCTGGTATAACCTCACCTGTAACTAGACCAAATCCACTCACAGAAAAGGTGAGCCAAAAGAAAATTGATTGCTTGCAACAGGGATATGTAAATGTTCTCAAGTCATGAGGCTTAGAAGGAAAGTAAAAACTACATGAACAATGAAAAAAATAAGAAGAACATGATATCATGCCAGAAACAATGACAAGCTATTATGATTGGGGATAACAAATAATGAAAGTTGAACAGCCCACTGAACAACAAAACACGTCACGTCTGGTCTCTGTTTCATGAAACTTGTTATCAATATTAAACAAGTTCGGATAACTGTTATAAGCTACTAAAATCGTGACATTTGATTGGCTGAAAGCAAATTTGTCATAGGAATTTAGCATTTGTTATTGATCACATGTTTTATGAAACAGGGCCCTGGTTCCTAAACAGCTTCTGTTTCTTGATAAAAGATCAGCCTGGAGGATCGTTGCATGCTTGTCCTTGCAGGATAACTTAAACCCCTTTTTCTTTGAGGGCAGCACCTAAAGATAACGTATGCCTGTCAAGAACATTTAACTGAGAAAAATAAACAGTCCTGCATGTACTGTACATTGCTGCTGATTCATGTAAGGAAATGTACAGTACGTGTACTAATAATGGAGCAAAGTTACTCACCAGCGTGCAATTCTCCCTGATATTTTTCTTTGAAAGCGAATTGAAGTCTCTGTTGGTATGAAAATAAAGAAAAAAAAGATGATATAAGTATATTAATCGAACATTACATGCATGTACACATTGTATATTTACATGTGAAATGAATTTGCAGCGGTGTTTATGAATATTTGTGACAAATCATTTCCCCAAAAATGTTGATCATATGATGGTACAGAAGGCAAGTCCTTCCTAAGACATCAAGAATCTTACATCTTAGTTGGCAACCTTCCATATCATTACATCCCAGGCCCCCATCGGACCCCCTCCCACCCCTTCACCATTTCCTTGCACCCCTCATTACCCCCCCCCCCTCCCCCTTCCTCCACTATCCCATCCCATCTCCAACTGCTTATATTCATCAACGTCCATACAACATCCTAAAAAAATACAGCTTCCTCATGTTCATGTTTCATTAGCTTTTCCTCCACTTGACTCACGGCCTCAGGGAGGAAGTTCCCCCATTATTCCTGCTCTAATTTTAGATTTCAAATGCATGATCGCCAGATAGATTAATCTGCAGGTGTTCAGGGTATCATTGACTTCTTAAAAATCCATCCCTTTTCCTTCCTTCTTTTAATGAGCAAAGAAAACAACAGAAATGTTATGTTGAAAAGGGGGAGACCAGGCCACACATAGTGTAATCTTTTTAAAATTCCGGTGATAATTCATGTGTACAATTATGTACATAGTCCACATCGACATTATTTTACAATACATGGATAGTCTTCCCCACTTCAAGACTAAAATATAGCCTTTGCTGATGTACATGTATACATGTATTTGTGTATAAAGTTATGAACATGTCAGAGGACTGAATGTTGTGGAACTGTGTTGGGTAACGAATAGAAACCTCGTAAAAAAAAATCAATTTATACTAAATCATCCAGGCTAAATAAACAACAAATGTTGAGTTTTAAAGTTACAGAGAAATAAGTAAATAATCTAGGTTTCCTCCAGTGTATGTGGCAACCAAATTACATGTGCATGTACAAGAGTAATCTTGAGTTTATCTCTGAAGAATCGAGTGTAGGTACATCATCAATTTGATAGACTTTTTTGAAATTATACACTTACATTAACTCTGGTCTGAAGTGGTGTATGATGGCGCAGAAGGCAAGTCCATCCTTCCACGACTTTGTCATGTTCTCGACCTTGACGTTGGGATATCCAGCCGTGACATTGACGCACCATGACTGCAACGCTTTCGTTCCTTTCAGAGCCATCTTGGTTGATTCCAAGTTCAATCCAATAAATCAAGTATGTCACGCACAATGTTAAATTTCAAAACATGAACTATGTGAACGTCATGCATAAATGGTTCCACACACACCAGTAGTTTTGCAAGTAGCACATCAACATGTAACTTTGTAAGAGGAGCTTCTTTCCGTTGTTTATTAATTCTTTATCATTGCACAATAACTTGGCGAATACGAGTTGTAATTTAACTCATGAAAACTTGTTCCATCAGCAATAGAGGCATTTGACGTCGGTTGTTCTTAGGTAATCCTTGATAATAATCCAACGAGTTGCACTGAGATCCTGGTATGGGTTCAACAAAACCCTCCTTGTGACATAAGTGGCATCATACACACAAGTCCTGCTCTTCAAATCACTTGGGATGATCTATGAAAGGGTGATCTTGAAAGGCCTACAATATACGTATTAAGATTTCCAATGCATGTGTACATGTAAGCATCAAATGGCTATGTGTCACTACTGGTGAGATTATCTTTTATCGCCGGCGATTTGATTTGGCATGGGGGAGTACACACTCTCTCAAAAGAGGCTAAAAATAAATGTCACTCTGTCCTCCCTCTTTGGCTGAGTCGGTTGGTTACACGTGATGGGTGATCTGCCCAATACCTTTATCCCCTTAATAGGGATACCTTACACAAGCTCATCTCTGCACGACGTTGGAGGAGATTAATGAATGGAGAATCAACACCTCTCTCCCACTTAGAAATTTAAGATGATAAATCAATTACGCATAGACAAGTTAATCGTTTAAGGTATCTGTCAAGTATATAAAAGGTCGTTTATAAAAACAGTCCTCTTCAAACAGTGAATTCAGGAAGATACAAAGCTACCTGCATGTACATGTATGTATTATCTCATTCTCTTTGGAGAATCACAGTAACGTATACGAAGATGGCAAATGTACATGTATAAACGAAGATGGCAATTTACATACAAGTTGTGTTGCTCCTAGAGTGGACTATTGTAGGTACAATGTGGATGATCACTTTCCAAATTCCAATCAAGACAAAATCTTCACAATGTCGCAGAGAATGTAAACACAGATTCTCAATTGCTGGCCACCCATCTGTCACCTCTGCCACTCTATGAACTTCCCCCTGTCGGCTATTTTCAATCCCTGGCTGTATTCCGAAGGAGTGACTTCACACCAGCGTATGGGTCTTGCAGCTAGACAGTAATTTCCTTCTTCTCGTTTACCTTCACAAGAAATATTATAAATAGCATGTAGCAGAATGTACTTTCAGAGCGTCCATGTACAGGTCTCAGCAGTATGTTGTCACACTCGTTGTATTCTGACATGGGAGAGAAGATGTTTCAGGAAGGGTATATTCTCTTGCACATTTGACAGCCATCCAATCGATCACGCAACCATGCTACTGACGCTGTGCAGGGGCAGTCACTGGAACACAGCTATGAGATCATCAAATCCCATATCTAGGAAATGGGGATGGCGAGAGAAGGGGAGGGAGAGAAAGGATGAGAGAGAGGATAAGAGAGAGAGAGAGAGAGAGAGAGGGAGAGAGAGAGAGAGAGAGGGAGAGAGAGAGAAATGGAGAGAGAAAAAGAGAGAGAAAGAGAGAGAGAGAAATAGAGAGAGAGAAAGAGAGAGAAAGAGAGAGAGAGAGGGGAGGAAGGGAGAAGGAAGTGGAGGGAAAGAGGGGGAGAGTTGGGAGGAAGGGGGAG
The DNA here is from genome assembly GCA_035222895.1 of Strongylocentrotus droebachiensis. Classification (NCBI taxonomy): domain Eukaryota; kingdom Metazoa; phylum Echinodermata; class Echinoidea; order Camarodonta; family Strongylocentrotidae; genus Strongylocentrotus; species Strongylocentrotus droebachiensis. The sequence goes on from JAVYIG010003277.1 coordinate 151,025, forward strand.
AGGGAAAGCAGGGGGAAAAAGGAAAACATCATATTAGGTTTGGCAATACTCACATTTCCTTGGGATTACTTTCTAATTCACCACTTCGAATTAGAGCTTACAAGCGGTGATCAAAATGGGAAAATCATGATCTATGAAAGGTTATCGCTCAGAGGTGTTTACGAAGCACAGATAACTTTTTATTCTTTAAAACAAAATTATCACATTAGATAAATGATAAGAGATGTGAAACTGTTTTTCAAGCACTGTACAGGTACATACCGGTATGTAATTATGTATCAATCTGTTTTCAATGTGAACCTGTCTCAGTTTCATACTTAAATTAGTTCATTTATGGGGAGGGGTTGGGGTGGTTTTTTATTCTACTAAGAGAAGGGAGGGGGATGAATCGGACAACAACAACAAAAATTCAATATTAAAAAAAAATTCAGACTCATCAATATTTCTATCAAGGGAATGATTTCTATAAGATTTGAAGGAGCATCCTTCAAAAAGAAACATGTTACAAAAATAAAATATTTGTATTTAACAGGAAATCACAGTGATTACAATTACAATTCAGATATCATGATGATTCTCCAAACAAAAAATTGAGAGTTTAGGACAAATTAATTTTTCACTTACTTTATAAAACATATCCAAAAATTTAAAAGGGTATGAATGATTTACATGTAGTTTTTAACCTTAGGCCAAATAAAAAACAAAACATGTTTAGCGTCCTGTTTTTTCGAAAAATAGGAAAGAGGAGGCCCCCCCTTTTTTCTTTTTTTTTCAAAATGGCCGCTCAAAATGGCCGCTCGGTACATTTTCCCTGACAGTCGGGCTATTTTTCAAGATGGCCGCCGACATTTTGTTTTAAAATCAGAAATAGATCAATTTTAGCAGTGTTTTTAATGTTTTTTTCTTTAAAAAAAAAATTTAAAAAAAAAAATGAATAAATAAAAAAAAAATACATGTTTAGCGTCCCCGCCCGCTTCCTTTTTTGGGAAGCGGGTGGGGACGCTAAACATGTATATTTTTTTTAATGGCCTTACATGTAGAAGGTTTCACATAGACATTCAAAGTACAGTGTAAGTGTGTTTACTGCTTTCCATACGGCCACTGTGTACATATCCTTTCACTCCCACCATTTGACAGCTTACCAGTAGTCCCAATAATCACTGCACTCCTTTTATAGAAACCTGCCAATAAGTTGTTACAACTAAAGGGGGGTTTATGTAAACAGCCTTCAATAAGCTCTTATTCAATCATTGACCCCCTTTTGTCAGCTGCCAAAACAGATTTACATGTAAACTGCAGATCCTGTTGACATCTTGCCAAGGTGCTGCTGTACCATTCAAGTTGAAAAGTAGATCTATCATTGGACAGGGTCCTTTTACATTGATATGTAAATGCATTTCAATTCCTACATCAATGCTGAAGAACCAACAACACAAACAGTTCACATGAATTTTATGTGAAAGCTGTGTGTGCATATATATCAAATTGATTACATTCACCTGAAGTTACATTCACCTGACTCTATGATAAGATTATAAGGAAATACATATTTTATTGATTCAATTTGTACAATGTAATAGATAAAATAGTTTGAAATTTAAATATTCTGAAAATTTTGAGGTATATCCTTCATTGAAATGTTGACTTTAAAACCCTTTTAAGTTGCCAAATGTTGATTGTGCAATTATATGTCCAGTCCACTTACTCTGTACCTTCCAACAAGAATGACAACACAAAAATGAAACAAACAGATTGGTGAAAACTTGAACAAAATTAGACAAAGATTTTGAAATTCATTCACTCTATACATGTACATAATAACATGAAAGTAAGTGAAAATTTCATTCAACTGTGGCACACGAACGATATCTACATTGTAGACAAATCCCATTTTGTTGAACACTTAGTTTCCAGTTTTCTCCTAACTTTCCCCTTAGGTCAATCCCAAAACAAAAGTATTCTAGTTTCTACCAAGCCATACATTTTGGGTAGATGTAACTTCTCGTGGAGCTCTGCGTATTACCGGTACAACATATTGAAGAGTTGTCTGTCCCTACATCACAGTGGAATTACCAATAAGATTTAGTGATCTACCAGTTCCATAAAGTTCACAAACAGCAACTGAGGGATACAGCCTCAGAATTCATGACAGTATTTCTCCAATCAGAAATCATATCTCTCATGATTGGTTGAAATTATGTGATATAACATTACAATGTTTATCCAAAAATGTCCTTTCTCCCTCTTCTTCTATTTAAAGCATTATCTGGTGCACTGTCCTTTTCATGTTCATGACTTTTCCATTTCCTTGTTGATTTATTTGTGCAATCATATGTTTTTCTTACTTTGTATATTATTATGCATAATTGCATGTACATGTAACTGTATTTTATCAAACAATTTTCCATGAATTGTATTTTAAAGCACCACTGTCCTACTTGTAGCTACTTGCTCCCTCTATATAGAAAACTTCCCCAATCGGTGCCTGTTGGTCCCCCATGATCCTCTTTTTCTTATGTTAGTTGAGAGCTGAGGTAACGAGATAGCCACCTGTCAGTGACCTCGCTGTGTGGTCTAATCCCTTCTGTCCCAGTAGTATTGACGGTCTTTAATATAATTTGTAATACTTTGTGAATTCTACTTGTTTCAGCCTCTGGCTACTTTTTTTAATGTCTTTTTTTAATTCAATAAACCATTTCAAATCCAGAGAGAAGATCAGTGGATACAAAATGGACCATCATTGCCAACTTCTACAATACATTTAGGTGCTAATTAGCAAAGGTAGGGGACATTTTCCTTGAATTACTACACCTATGAAATGCCAGATGAGGAAGAGAGATAGGATATTCAAGTTTACATCCTATCCAAGAATAATAAGGAGCTGAAACCATCTACCAGACTCAGCAGCCAATGCAAAGGGAAGAACCTACAGCTCTACCCTTCATTTAGAATGATGCAGCCTCCTGCAGGCTCTCTCATAGTTTAAGTTTACTGGCAAGGTTTTTACTTGCACTGGACTTATTGAACTGTACATTGTTTCAACAGCTTTGTCTACACACCACTTCTGTACTTTATGGCATGCCTTGCAGCCACTTGCCTCACCTATCATCACAGTATAGCTTCCTGAGTGAGCTGCTAAAGGGATTTAACATTAATTACCAATTATCTTATATTCAAACATTCATAATTTTCTTATTTTTTGTCTAATTTTTTTCAAACTTTAACCATCTTCTGTATTTCATTTCTATTTTCATATCAATCAATTTCTTGCAAAGGTAGGTTATATTGATTTATTACCATAATTTGTTAAGGTATGACTAACTTTAAAAATAGTGTAAGTTCATAACAATTAACAATAACAATTTGGTAGACTGAAGTCTCAAAAATCAATAAAAAATGAAAAAGGCAAAAGGAAGCATTTAAAAGGTTTGCATGTTTATGACAATATGAGTTTATGAGGTTTGCATGTTTATGAGATCTCCACTGGCACTGGTAATGGCAAAAAATGTCAATGTTAACCAAATCTTAATAATACTTGTAATATAGATTCTAGTAATAATATTTATAATAGTAATAATAAAACGGTGCTTACTCAGCTTAGTCATATTAATAAATAATTAAAGCGCTTTCCACCAAAGTCTCTCACACACGACACACACAACTGCTGCACACAGATACAGCTGAGATAGACAGTCTTACTTATTAGATATTATTACTGTAGTTTACTTATTATTATATTACAAATGCAAATTGTCTTGATGCAAATACACAACATATGTTTTAAATAGTTCTTCCATAGATTTGATGGAATCATGAGACGCGCGCTCATTATCATTTCCAGCCAGAACGCGTAGACCCTAGGCATTCAACACCCATTTCTTCGCCCGTCCGGCCCCCGGCAATTTGGTGGAAGAAAGCCCCCACCCAAATTTGACAGCAAAAGTAACAAACACTTTCACGCAGACATTCAGAAAAGAAGACACACAAAAACCACATTGTCCGAAAAACAAAACATATTTTGGTAATAATAGCCCTTTAAACATGACAACTTACCCGTACTATATCACATAACGATGGTTTTACCACAGTCTTCCTTTCCTCAAGACAGAACAAGTCGAACTTCGAAGATGACTCACTTTACTGGTTTCATGCATTTACTCGGACGTCCGTACAATATGCGATCACAGGATATAATAGCGCTAGAGCTGGCTCTCAGCAGCAGCGCACATAACATATCACAGTTCACGCGCATTGAGATATACCTTCAAGACTTTTTGACTTCCGCATTTTCGAATGCGTTACGCTTTATACTTGCGCTACATTATCAAGGTTGTGAAATTTAATATTGTGGAAAGAATTATATTTTCTTATGAGTGCTGAGTCGATGCTAAGGGACACGCAAGCCAAGAAATAGGTAATGAATACATTACAAAACGTTATTCGAAACAGATAAAACATTCTATTGTACAATATCTATGCCAAACACAAGATTAAGACAATGATTTCTTTGAACTTGATGCAAAGTGTAGTCCCAGATATTGCCCTTTGTGTTAGTTGTTTCAGATATAGACCTTCTAGATCTAGATCTACTAAACAACATTTTATTAAATATTAGATCTAGTTAGTTATTTGTCAGGAAAATGTCATTTAGATGTGTCTATATCCTCTTCTCTTTCTCTACTACTAGTACCTAGTACAAAGCACGAAGAAAATTGGTAAAAACATTCATTGTTTTGTTACATGATGATGCTAATCAAGATCAAACTTCAAAGAAACAGGTTTTTTGATAATTAAATCATGTTACTTTGTTAGATAATTACGAGACGCCGTCTTCTTAATCTGTTCTGTTTCGAAGTAGGATATTGCCAACCAATAACTAATAAGAACGATTATGAGAGAGGGTGTGTGTGTGTGTGTGTACTGTGTAATGTATTTACAGGTAGTACATTTTTTCTTCGTACTAGTAAATAGTAGGCCGGCGCTAGTCAGTGTACTTTCATATCCATTTTTGACCACACATAGCTGCATTACTATCCTGGCTGTGTATTAAAACCTGTTCTATTGGTTCTCAACATTTCAAACACCACTGTTACTGTACAAAACTTAACTAATTTCACTCAAAATCGGTACTTAAGTGACAATTGATGACTCCTAAATAGCAATAAAATACAATTTTTTCAACTTACTGATGTTTGAAAGGATAATTTGAAAATCCAAATAGTGAGTCTACTGTCAAACTTGCCGATCAGCCACATCGTCTTCGTTGTGTGTATTTGTGTGTTATTTGTGTGTTGACTATTCATGCGTGCAATTGCTGCCTATTAACACGTAGTGCAGCGCTAGAGGTCAATACGCATTAGCGTTATATCAGGTAATAAGAAGATGAATATCTGTTTTTAGTAGAATTTTATAATGTTATTTTCTTCTCTTTTTGTATTTTTGTATTACAAGAAATGGAGAACACTCCCAGTGGTCGGTATGACGGCAATCTTGGTGACATCATGCAAAATGAGCGACAGATAGACAGATTCCTTGATGTGGTCTTTGAATTTTTATATCGCAGGTAAAAATACAGAACTCTATAGTGCTATCTCTCTCTCTTTCTTTCTCTCTCTCTGTCTTTCTGTCTCTCTCTCTCTCTCTCTCTCTCTCTCTCTCTCTCTCTCTCTCTCTCTCTCTCTCTCTCTCTTTTTCACAACCAAGTCAAATTGTTAAGCAGTAACTTTGAATTGTGATTGCTTTATGATGTTTAGTTAGGCATAGTACTGTTATTGAAGTATCATTAAAAAATTACATGCACATGTACAAGTTTAGTGGGTTCTTGTTACACTCTCTAAATGTGACGAAACTGCTCTTGATTAGATGCTGATTTTAAAAAATGCAAATAGACTGCATTTTAGGATAATACCTAAACTTTTATCAGTTCAAATAAAACTTTACAGAGCATTTACACTGTATGAAATTAAAATGAAACGTAATTATGTGCAGGAATTCATCTGAACCAATTTCCCATTTCCATTTTCATTGCAAAAGGTAGAGGTATGCAGTAATACTAATTCTTTTATAGAGGCATACTAAAAACTTTCTTTTCTCCCAAGGTCTGACTTTTATCGCCTCATGAAGCATGAGAACGATTCCATGGGTCTCCCTCCAGGGGTAGCTCGTAAACACGTCATGCAGGTAAGTCTACTACTTAAGTTCATGATTATTATGTCAGTGATAATTAAACATGAATCATCAGTAGTATCTAAAATATATCACTTTGCCTCATGAAGATTTTTTATTTTGTTAATAAGTTTGACAAAGTACCTGTAGTTCATTGCTTCTAATTTTCAAAGCTTTTCTTAAATATTAGATGCTTATCTTGTAAATGCAATTTTTTTTCAGCATATTTCACTATTGATAGGCTGATGTTATTAATTTATAAAATGTTTTAAAGGATATCTATATCGCTATTTGTTTGGCGCTTCTAAAATGACAGTAAATATTGCATCTACCAGATATGTAAAATGTGATGTGTATATTTGCTTATTATATGTAAATTTCAGATTCTTCTTCAGAGGCATGTAATTTGTCATTTGACAATCACTGTCATAAAAAATATGATGGACTTTTAATATCCCTTTGTTTTGATTCTATATAGGCCTTTATGAAATATGAACGCATTGCTCAAGGGACAGAAAATCCAGCTTGTAGACCAAAGGAAAAGAAACAAGCAACAAGTGAACCTTCTGCTGGTAAGATTTACACTAGTATGAAACAGAGACAGATCATTTGTGTGATACACGCTCTGGTGCAAATTGCTCTGAGCCTCTGTATCGATTCCCCACACTAACCAAATTCCTAACTTCAACCCTAGACCCAACACTTTACTACCCTAACCCTAAACGTAAAACTAGGAAACCCCAAATAATAGCTAACATGATTGGTCCTAACTTTATGTCTTAGACAATATAAAACTCGTAACAATTTTCGCCAGAGCATATGTCAGGTTTAGATAGATTTATACGCTGGATAGGGAAACGTAGTCTACTAATGTGATAGATATTGTTGTACAACAATTACAGTATAAATCCATGAGCAAACACATTAGGTATTTCATGTTAATACATGTAGTGGTTTTCTTATTGATTGTAATTAAAGAGTTGTATGTTAAAGAGCATGTTGATTATTATGTTGATAATCATTAAACTAATTAATTAATGTGGATGTTTAAACTGTAATGACCAACATGTTGTCTAGACCCATCGAAAGAATTGACAGCTTCTAGAAGACTCAGAGTCTGAAATAAACATAATTAATGATGGTAATGATTAGTTTCATGGTTATGGTTATTTCATGAATGGCTTGGGTTCATATTACCGTACGTCAATCCACCAGTAGTTATATCCTTGAATAATTGTTTATGTTGCCAACATACTTTGATGATTCTGTTAATAATGGGATCTCATATGATATTCAGCATTTAAAGGTCTAATAAGTGATTTTAAAGGTAAAGACCAGTATTGGAAACGCCCCAATTTCAAAAAATGAAATGGAAGCTCTTATTACCAATCATGTGAAAGAATATGTTTTGACTAATACATGATGATACAAAAATTGCCGGGAAACCGCCTACTAGTTGATATATTTGGTATTTGTAGTTTATCTATATGGTCTGTGAGAGATAAACGCACATGTCGCGCACGTGTGCGTATAGTCCCATATACATCTTTCGGTGTACAGTGCTTGTAACTTTACGAAGACTGGGCCATATTCCTTATCATTTTGATGATTCCAGAACCTTGCAGTACACACCAATACTTATATGCTAGATGATCAACCTTTTCTGATCAATTCCACAACGTTTCTTTCACAATGCAATCGCATGACCATAACTGGTCTTTACCTTTAAGAGGATTTCCAGAATGGTTTTATTGTTTCTCTCCTAACCCAGGGCCCTGCCTTACAAATAATTGATATCAATCGCAACTATGTACATAAGAGATAGGAGATTGCAAATTTGCGATTGATTAGAGGACTTGCGATTGATTGGATCAATCGCAGCTCTTTGTGAGACATGGCCCTGATGTCAACCAGTTGTATTTTACATGTGTACCAGCAGTTAAAGAATCTGTGGTAAAATTAACAACAGCCACTGAAGAAGCTGATCATCTATTGTATGATCAGCAATGTTAAATGGTGTTAGAAGCTATTACTGAAACATTTATGAAATACTTTTTAGAGTTAGAAATTTGTTTCTGTAAGAGAGTCAGAAAATAATGTTTACCGGTATTGCATCTTGCTCAATCTACCATTGCACAGATGTAACACCAGCAGTTGAGTCAGTAGTGGAAGTCACAGCAACCACTGAAGTAACTGATCTTCCAGGTAGCCCCTCAGGTGGCCCTTCTTCTTCTTCAACTAGCCCATCAGCTGAAGGCACTTGCCCCACTACAACATCTACTGGCCCCGGCACAGGGGCTAGCGGTCCCAGGTTGAACCCTGACACGGGTGAGGTGATAGCAGACACAGGGTGCTGTACCAAAGGCAAGACATCGGCAACTCCTGATAAACCAGCTCAAAGGTATAACTTGTTCCATGTAACATTTCCTTTTATTTGGACAGGACTTTGATATACAAATGTGCATATGCTATTGCTAATGAATTATGTATTTTTAGGTGTCACAATGGGACAATCAATTATTCCAAACTCCTACTATCAGATCTCATAATAGAAATAGCAGAAAATGACATTTTGAAAAGGAAAATAGGTTAATTAAATGAACATTGTCATTAGTCATGAAATGTTGATCATTCATATATGTACCGATATATATTAAAAGTGCCAAAAAACACAGAGTGGGGAAGTGGTTTTGCAGGTGTAAGGTTTTAAAAAGAAATTTGCTTTTAAATATCTGTAATGAGTAAATGTATACTCCCATTTCCTCTTATTCAAACAGATATGTTGAAATGTTTATAGAAACTACTATTATTATATAATAGCTAAGTACTGTTCATCTTCTTCTTTTTTCAGACATAAACTGAATGTTGCAGACACATATAATGGTGCTTCGAGAGATAACTATGCCTGGTCACAGACATTGAAAGATGTAGACCTGAAGGTTTTTGTACCACCAACAGTTACCAAAGCAAAACAACTCTCAGTTGATATCAAGAATGACTTTATTAAGGTAAGCCCTGCCATGTCCTGTATTTGTAGTTTCCCGAACGGTTTACTTATAAAACATAAATTATGTAAACCAGTATTATAAAGATCTTCGTTTAAACTTTTTCCTTTTTATTGGTTTTGAGAGTTCATAAACTGAAAATGAAGGTTTCAACCAAGAATGAAAAAAAGTGGATTAGCATCCATGATCAGACCAATATATGTTGGAGAAGTTTTAATTTTTTAATTTGCTGGTCCAGATAAATTTGAATTGCACAATGAATGAGTCAAAACTACCTTAAAGCCTGTCTGTACTAGGGTGGTCACTGACAGGTGGCTATCTCATCAACTCAGGTCTCAATTAACATTAGAAAAAGGGGATCATGGGAGACAAATGGTCACTGATTAGGCATTGTTTCTATATAGAGGGAGCAAGTAGCTACAAGTAGTACAGTGGGGCTTTAAGCTATTGCTATCAAAATGCAATGCCACAACCAATACCCAAGATTATCGGTCAAGCTGACTGCCAGAACCCTCTTTGTTTTGTTGCTTTAAATTAGATTGCCTTGAAAGGGAATCCATCGGACGGCCAAGGTGGGAAGGTTTTAGTTGAAGGTAAACTCAAGGAGAACATCAGAGGAGAGGAAACTATCTGGAGCTTGGATCCAGGAAATTGTGTGCAGGTAAGGACAATGATAACAAGGTGCATCAATCAGTTCAAGTGATGCTCATGGGACCTACAAGTTACCATATAAGGCACCAAAAGCATTGAATTGAATTGAATTGATAATGGTTTCATTGAGAATAAAAGAATCACAATGCATGACGGCCTAAACGGTTGCATTGGGCAATGTTTTACAGGAGTAAAATACAAATTATAAAAACATTCATATCAAATAATATCTGAACGTGAATGAGTAAATTGTATGAAATAATATTTAACTTTAAAATTCGTATTTCTTATTTGATCTCCTTAACTCATTTTATATAAAAAGGAGATAAAGAAAAGTGAAGAAGAACATGATGATGGTGTAGAGTAGAGAAAGAAAAGAAAAGAGGATGGTAAGATTAAGGAGAAGATGGAGAGGAAGAGGAAGAAGAAGAGGAAAAAGTAGAATAGAAGGAGGAAGAAGAAGAAGATTCAAGTGGGGATAATAAGAGGATAGACAGAGGGTAGTCCGAATAGTAACACTATCATGTACAGGTAAAAGAATATTCTTCTACCGGACACCCATTTACGTCACTTCCTCTGCCAGTAGTAAGTGTCTTTGCTGGAAGTTAAACTCGGCTAGTTGGTCCATGGTCTGGTAACGCATCTAGGAGACCACAAAGGCTTGACCACTGTCCTAGCAGATCTGGAAAGCACATATTAGCAAATTGTTTTGAAAGGATTGTGGCTTCTGCATAGGTTTAATGCTAAATGAATTTACTATGCCCCTTTTATTTAAGAAGAGAATAAGAGTGACTGAGAATTGTTGAGTGGAAAAGTAAAGTTGGCCTTTTAGCACTACACACACCCAAGCCAATAAACCATGTTTAATGATCCACGGAAACGTCTTATTTTCTTCCATTCGAAATGAAATCCTTTATTAGAAATTAGTCAGCTTCTATTTTTGATTAAATACCGTTGTCTTGAAGCTGATATTGTATACATGATGGAAGAAGTACATAAATGTAATGAAGAGAATCCCATCCATCCACACTACATGATGTACTTCTGACCTTGAATTGATTTTCTGTTTTGTTTTGTTATTGTAGTTGCTGTTGTTGTATTGTTAGTTACTTAGTTCATGTTTTTGTTAAATTTGACTTTCATGTGACCGTAGACAGGCCTGTAGGCCTATTGTCGATCCCACCATTATCTGTTGTTATATTTATGGTGTATTCTTGTTTGTCTTTTTGATTGTTTTGTATTTTTATGAGATTGTGGAAATAAACTTGAATTGAATTGAATATTTTTTTTCATTACATTTCATTAGCTGAATTTTGAGAAGAGGAGAGAGATGTGGTGGAAGGGTGTCTTAGAAGGCGAGCCAGAGATCGATCAGAAGAGCATTGATAATACCCAGTATGTACATGAGATGGATGACGACTCCCAGGCTGACTACCAACGTGTCATGTATGACATGGAACGCAAGAGACAGGGTCAACCATCAAGTAAAGAAGAGGTATTAAAGCCCCACTGCACTACTTATAGCTACTTGCGCCCTCTATATAGCAAACAATGCCTAAGTGGTGACCGTCAGTCCCCCATGGTCCTCTTTTTCTTATGTTAATTGAGAACTAATTTGATGAGATAACCACCTGGTCAGTGACTATGCAAGGAGGTCTAATCCCTCCTGGCCAAACTAGTGCAGATAGGCTTTAAGGATTTATACATTCTGTAAACTAATGCTTTTGAGATAATTTTGTTAAGTAGTCTTTTGTCTGTCATGTTAAGGAAAGGTAATTAAGTATTTAAAATGCCAGAGACAAGATTAACACCCCAATCATCTTCCCAAGCTCCAAGCGATATATATTTGTAAACCAATTTATAAATTATATAACAGTATGGCTGGCATTCAGTCAGTCATCCATATTTTGCCCAAAATGTTGTTAATTATTTCATTACGTCATGTATGTAAGGATCATTTTGAATTAAAGAGAACAGATTATGATATCCCAAATAGTTTACGGTATCATACTTGCCATTACACTGTCATATTGAGAGACTTGTAACTGTATTTGTTGACATGTCACCCTTTCTTCTTGTTATACATTCTAGGAAACACAAAATATTCTGAGGAAAGCTTGGAATGCTGAGGGGTCACCATTCCAAGGCTCAGAGTTTGACCCATCGAAGATCAACATATCTGCATCTTGATGTTGCATTTTCTCTGAAAATGTGGGACAGTGCATATAGAGTTAAACAACTATTTTAAATAAATTCAAGCCTTGCTGGCTACTGGATTAATGACAAACATTGAATCAATTTTCAATTTGTAAGATTGTCAATGACACTTGCATGGTTAAAATTGCATAAAATGATTCCAAAGCCATTGTATATAAATTTGTGTGACGTTTGTACTTTTAAGTAATCTTATCAAGACTTGTGCATGTGTAAAAAGCCAAAGAGTGTAAATAGTTTGGATGGAATGGAGGTGCTGATGTCAGAAAGTGTTATAAATACTTAAACGTGTGGATAATGAACATCTACTACTGCTGTAATAAAAAGAGTAGTGGTGTTTGGTATCCAACAATTTCATATTTCTATGATATCTTTAATATGATCTATGGACAGATCATACAAATAGTGAACCAGCTTTGTAAAGAGCTGGTAGCATTCTAAGGAATAGCAACAAATACAGACATACCAAAGCTTTTCCTCTTGCAGATCGTCAGTGTCTCGACCAGTGCACGGCAAAACACTTCAATATGTCTGTATTTGTTGCTGCTCTTCTAGTACAGTCAAACCTGCTCTAGTGACCAACTGTCTACAAAGACCACAGTTTTTGTTTCCCTTGAAAATGGTTTATCATTGAAACATGTACTAAAGGAACCTGTCTACAAAGACCACCTTTCTACAAAGACCACTTTTTGTGTTTCCCTTTGGCGGTCGCTATAGACAGGTTTGACGGTACCAGTCACCTTTATTTCAAAGAATGCTGTCCGTCTGGGCATCCACAAACATTCTCTTGCCCTGGATCAAGAGAGACAACTGTGCATGAAATGCCTAATTTATTTAAGGTAGAAGATTGGAACCTTCAACCGCCCAATTGGTCAAGACCAAAACCCACTACCAATTACCACAATAAATATGTAGAGGTGTTGTGGTCCAGTGGATAAGTCTCCGGACTGTGAACCACAAGGTACGGGTTCAAGTCCCTGTCGCTGCACCAATAGGGACTTTTAGATTTGCGTGGACTGGTACGTGTGACGTCCATTCAAGGCAGTGCATTAAAAGGACGTCGATCGTAGCAATCCACGTTGTCGTTGTGCAAAACTAAAAGTCCCTATTGTCCTTTGGCAAGACATTAATCTACAATTGCCACACTCCGCCCAGGTGAGGTAAATGGGTACCTGGCGGGAATTAGTTCCTTGAAAAGCTAGAGCGCCGTAACAGCAGCCATGCTAAAGCCAGGGTAATGACAATGGAGCGCCAGGAGTGGCAATGTGCCCGACATGTGCTATATAAGATTCCACTATTATTATTGTTATTATTACAAGTCGTATAAAATGAACTTTAATGTGCTGTATTAAAATGAAAGTTACAGTAAATACTTGCAGCTTATTCTTGTGCATGACATATGTATGTGCATGAACTATTTCCATAAACATAAATTTGGTACACTTTGATTGTATAAATTACTTCTTTCGCTGAAGGCTTGTGACCTCTTCTTCATGAGGCAAATACGCACACCATTTTTCAAGGGAGTACAAATCTACTTTCTGACCCAAAGAAGGTATTGTTTAATGCCAACTATAGATGAAAATTGCGATATGATGGTTCTTTTGATACTGCATGTATGAACATTCATGCATTCCTTTTGAGTTTTGTCCGAAAACTGTAGTTTTTCAACCCAGAATATTTTGAACTTGTACAATTACCTTTACACAAAGATTATAGTTCTATTTGTGATAACAGAGTTATGTACTGTTAAATTTTGAATGGCATGGAACTATTGATTATTTTTATTCTCCAATTTGTTGCATGTCACATTTACGTCTGAATAAGCATTATGAATACCGGTATATGTTTACCCTTTACAACATTTAGGTGTTAATAACTTTGTCACTTTTCAGATCAGTTGAGTTTTCCAAGTAAAACAAATTGTTCTTGTTTGCTTGTTTGTTTTATGTTTATAAATGTATACAGTTGTATTTATGAAATGCTGAATTTCGTATTGTTTTCACTTACCATTCCATATGATGGATGTTTGTATTCAATAAATAAAGCACTTTCAAATCTGATTTAGTGGAATATTTCATGTTATTTTATTAGTCTCTGATTTAGCTTCAATATAAATACATGTATAAACATCTCAAAAATATTCTTGTTACAGAGACATTAAAACAGACTTCTCACAATTGGTTTTCTGATTGTATCATGAAAACACATCCAAAATCAGCAAATTAAATTTGGGACTTTTATCTTGCACTGTTGACTAAATACTCTTCAATGTTTGAACCAAAGTACAAATGAAAAGTCAAATTATTCCCCTCTAGACTCCAGGGTATATTGTAATAGCAGGAACTTTCACCAAATGGAAATTCTGTTGATTGTTTATAAAGGCCATTTTTTGCAATCAAAGCGTCCCTGTACTAGTTCAAAGGTTATTGTATGGCATGTAACTTTGGCAAATCTGGGCCGTTTTTTATAACACATTTTATCAATCACATATGTCACATTTCCAGAACAATTTTCTCACAGCCAATCAAATGCAATGATTTCAGTAGCTAACTCCATTTATTGCTACTTGTTTTTTATATCAAGTTTTATGAAACGGGGTCCTGGACCACTTACCAAATTTGCGAAAGTTTCTTGTCTGACATTACTGTTAATGTTTAACCTTTCAACTCCATCTTGATACAAGTATCAACAAAAATTGTAGCACTTAATTGCTTTGGGAATCAACAAATACATAAGCTTTACAGAATTTCTCTTTAAACTTTTCCTGACTTTTCCAAAGATGGGCATATCTTTTACCTCAATATACATCTCTTGTAACACTGATATAAGTGCAGGTACTACCTACACTTGCTTCTTGAACCATTTTCATTCCATCTTGAGCAAACCGTTATAAAAAACTGGGGAAAAAAAATCTTGTACCATTTTCATATTGATAAGAAATTTCATAGATGACTTTGTCTTAAGACAACATAAACTATGTGTTTAGACTAATAAAATAATTCATCTGTTTGGAGCTAGAAGAGCACTATCTCTGTGTTAAAGTATATGAGTCAACCCCGGCCCCCCCATTCCGAGAACGAACGGACCGCATGCGTGTTGCCAAAATGTCCTTTTCGTAACAAAAGAAAAAGGTCGACCCGTATTGACTTTACACACCGGACTTTTGCTGAAAAGGGGGGGTGCTGAAAAAGGCTCGTATACAAAAGAAAAAGGTCGAGCCGTATTGACTTTACCCACCGGACTTTTGCTGAAAAGGGGGGGTCGGTTGGAACACGCATATGCGTACCCTAAATAACACTGAGTGGGGGGGGGGGGGCGGGGAGTCAACGCCTTTCTGGCTCTAAACATACAAATTTGTGTATATGCTATCCAAAGGCACTGGAAAATACGGATAGAGCTACCACATAAACATGAAAATAAAAATGGGAGGAAAAAACAGACCTGGAAAATATACTTGATGATATGCTATTGTGTGTCACAAAAAATATCCCCTCCTGGAATTGGCAAACGTTTTCATGAAAATTTGGGATGTGTGTTTCCTAAATTCTATGTTGGAGTTATTAACACATACATGTACTACCTTCAGCAGTATATTTGGGATGAGAGTCTCAAACTGTCATCTGGTACAGAACCATTACCACAAGAAATACAAATTATTTGAACCCTGATGCAGGGTAGCTTCAGGTAATCCAGTTTTCAAGTGTCCAAGCTTTCATCAAAGAAGGCATTCGATATCGATTGGAAAGTTCTAGATGATGATAGCAAGGAATCTTGCTTCCATTTAAATATGTCATGATGTGGAAAGTTTCTTCTTAGTTCCATTCATAGGGTAGTTTCAGGTATCCAGTTTTCATCAAAGAAGTATTCAAGTATTCAATTCAATTGAATACTTGAAGAAGGCATTCGATATCGATAGAAGGCATTCGATATCGATTATCTTGCTTCCATTCACATATGTCATGATGTGGAAGGTATCTTCTTGGTTTCATTCATAGGGTAGTTTGACGTAACAAGTTTTCAAGTGTCCCAGCTGTTTTTAAAGAGGGCATTTGATTATCAATTGGACAGTTCTAAATTTTTTGTTCCATTCACATATGTCATGATGTGGAAGGCATCTTCTTTGCCATCTGTTTGTTGATGACTTTCCTCTCTGCCTTCTTTTCCCGGAGGACCTCTAATTCCTGGATCTCAGCTGCATAGAGATACTTGAGGGTCGGAAGGAACTGAGGAAGCAGGTCTAGCTCGGAGAATGAAACCTATCAAGAAAAAAAGGAAAAGAAATTGATGTTTGAAACTTTGAATAAATAAGAGCTGTAACGTCATACATTGAATTATAACACTTCATGAGGCCTATTGGAAAGAATGATTTTCTGTATGAAACATTGACAAAATAATACCAGCATGTTTCTCCTGGGCTGTGATTGTCTGCTGAATGACCCTTCTATCACCCTGTCTGTCTCCGTCTGTCTGCCTCTCACATTGGCCCGAATTCACAAAGCAAGGTTTGAGCTCAGACCAAGGTTTGAGCTCAAACCTCCTTTTGTTCTTTACAAACCAGGTTTGTAAAAAACGCGTAAAACGCGTCATATGACGTACGAAAACCAAGGTTTGTCGACAAACCTCCTTTGTGAATTCGGGCCTTTGTGTCTGTCTCTTTGTCTCTGTCTCTCCCTTCCCCTATCTCTGCCCCTATCTCTCTCTCTCTCTCTCTTTCTTTCTTTGTATTTCTCTACATCTTTTTGTTTCTTTGTCTGAATTTGTCTTTCTCAGGTCTATCATATCCTTATTTCTGTCAGTCTATCTATATCAGCATCTGTCTGGCTGTTGTTTTTCCCTCTAAATACTCTTTGTATATTGACATATTGACTGTTAAGAACAGATCACTCACTTTTTTTATATACTTGAAATTTCAGAACAATATGTCAGTTTTATCTTGTCGTCATAACCTCAAGGGATTATACAGATTCCAGTCTTGGACTTGAATTTCATTATCCAAGACAACGGTATTACAAAACAAGCTGATAGAGAAAAATCCAGCATGTTACAAGAAATTAAGAATGAATAATAATAATAATAATCATCTTTTAAAGTCCACTCCAAATTTTATTAAGTTAAACTGAAAATGGAAATTCTTTTTGCCCAATTGATCGTGAGCCCGGCAGCCACTGAGCAGCGCCAGATCGACGTTGCTCTATCCCTTATTGTTGAGCGCCAAACAAGGTAGCAGCAACTCCTGCTTTTAACGTCTGTTGGTATGACGCGGCCGGGGTTCGAACCAACGACCTCCCGCTTGTGAGGCAGACGCTCTACTGACTGAGCCAACACACCAGGAAATAAATAACACAAATGCTACAGTGAGTCTGGTACCATCATACAAATTACTTAATTTAGTGTACAAATTAAAAATGTCTGATGCAGTGTTCCTCTACTCACCCTCATGTTGTCAAATGCTATGCCTATCTTGCTGGTTGAGGATGTCTCGATGAGGGGGACCTTGGGGTAACGTTGACTGAAGTGAGTCAGGAGCAGAAACTTGGCCTCCATGGATTGGCCTACCTCAATGGCCTGAGAGATCATGCTGTCAGATGAGACATATAAAATAAAGAGTAAATACCGTAATTAATGTTGTATAAACCGCCCTCGTGTATTAACCGCACCCCTCTTTTTCGCCCTTAAATTTTTTTTGCCGAGATTTTTTATTTGTGTGTGTAAGATCATTGATGTAAATTTTAAAAAAAGTAGGGGACCTAGGATAGAACCTTGTGGTACACCATGTAATAGAAGAAAAATTGGAGGAATTATTATTATAAACTACATATTGAGATCTATCAGAAAGATTACTTTCAAACCAAGATGACAGACAAATTTGAGGGTTGTTCTAGTTTCCAAGTGGTGAGTCAACACACCGATTACCGAGCTGGGAGACATTGCCAGGCATAGCGCCAAGTGGAGGGGCATAAATCGAAACTTTAAAAAAAAATAAGCCGCACCCCCCGACTTTGAATTTTTTTCGGCGGCAAAAAGGTGCGGTTAATACACCCTTAATTACGGTATATAAAAGATGGTAATTCATGAAAATGGAGCTAGAATAAATATTAGATCCCACTCTAATATATATACTGGCTCCAGGATGACTGATACATGCACTATTTGAAATGGAAATGGAAAGATTTGATGCTCTAATATGTATATAATAACAATTATTATAAAGCGGGCACCAGGAGTGTCAAGTCTAACAGACATGAGCGCTATAGAGTGGTGAAGTGTGACGTCATCAAAAAAAAAAAAAAACAATTTTTTAGAATTTCTCAATTTTTTCTTCATTTTCCGAAAGAGCATCAAAAATTATGTCTGAATGTCGAAAACCAATTGAATATATTAAGTATTGGCTGAGATATGACCTGCTGAATAAACATATGTCCTATGGGAACTCAGTGTTATAGTGGTCTGGTTCATAAGAAGGGCGTTTAAACCCTGACATCTTGTGCAGTATCGGTAAAGTTGCCTTGAATAATAAACGTGTTATGAAGGAATTAAATAAAATCTACCTGTGTCTTTTCTTCTTTGCCTCTTCTTCCATACCATCCTCGAGAGTAGCTTCATGAATCAACAGGTCAGCTCCCTTTCCTGCAATGATGATAAAGTGTGATTATTATTAATGTCATGCAGTTAATTTGAATCGAGATTTAACTATATCTGGTACACTTAATACTAACATGGAGAAGCGAGAGAGCAGGCTCTCTGATCTGAGGAAAAGCTTGCTCGCCTTCATGACTTGGAGGTTTCTGTGGAAGAAAGGCTCCATTAGTTCAAAGTTGTGAAGGAGTCATTGGAAAGGGTTACAGAAGACACGACAAGAGTTTCTCGCAAGTTAGACCAGCGTCAGCATTATTCTAGGCAAAATAATATTCAAATCCTAGGTATTAAAGACACCAATTGAAAACACCTGACCAGTTGGTCTGTCAAATCGCGAGAAGAATCGGGATAGATCTAGCTCCTACCGATCTCGGCTCGCATCGCGTATGGTGACGTCCACACGACCAATCCAGGACCTGCAAGGAAATTGCTCATTTGTTAACGCGGCGAGATCTTCAGATTCGCACCCAAGGGCTATCATAACCAAGATGATGTCCTACAAATCAAAAGAAGCGCTCATCATAAAATAGACGAAATTAAAGGGCTCAGGTCAAGTCATCGTGGGGGATTTGACAAGAAAAATGCTGAACTACTGGAAGCCACATCGAAAATGAAAGACAAAGTGAGTGCAACCTGGTCAATTGATGGACGAATAATGGTGGTGCTGATCATCAACAGGGAAGAAAAACAGATAAGATCACATTCTGACTTGAAACTTATTTAAAGAATAACATTTTTTGTGTAGCCATGGAAGTTCATTGTGTAATAAATACTATCCAATTTATATGCTAATGAAGATAAACACATATATATTTAATTCATTGTAGGCTTCAGGTCCTCTTTTTATCAAATTATATAAAACATTTGAGTTCTTAAATGTATGTTCTTTTCATTGTACTAATGTGCTTATTTACCCGTCTTTTCTAAATATGTCTCTCCGTATGTTGTATCAAAGTGCAATCAATAGCTTAGATTTGAATAAAATATAAAATGTCTTATCACCAATGAATGATGAGGAAAATGGCCCTGGGATAAGTCAGTCTTTTTTCTTACCAGATGAATTAACAAAAAACTTTCTTTCAATACAATAAATTCCATTAATATTTTAATGATGCATATTAATTGTAGAAGTATTTTTAAAAACATGGATGGCATTTCATCGTTGTTGAATAATTTAGACTCTTCAATTATCAGGGTGGACTTCCCCTTTAATAGATGACATTACCTGCTTTGATGAGGTTATCACAAGGCATGGTATCTCCGGAATAGACCATCTTCCAGCCATCTTGATGCGTGAGTGTTACTCCATAGGCATTAGCACAATGCCTCACGTACACTGTGTTGAACTGTATGACATAAACAAACATATAATTAGATGGTGCCTATACACTATGAAATTGCCTCATATCAGCTATATCTAACAAACTATAATTGCATATATCAATAAATCAGCATGAAGGAAAACAAAAACATGCTTAAAGCCCCACTGTCCTACTTGTAGCTACTTTCTCCCTCTATATAGAAAACTTCCCCAATCGGTGCCTGTTGGTCCCCCATGATCCTCTTTTTCTTATGTTAGTTGAGAGCTGAGTTAATGAGATAGCCACCTGTCAGTGACCTCGCTGTGTGGTCTAATCCCTTCTGGCCCAGTAGTATTGACGGTCTTTAAAAGAATTTGTTGTGTGTGGTAATTCATCTTTTTACATTGGACATGTCAAGTATCATATACCCAGGGATGCCAACCTTTCAGAGCACAAATCAGTAACCATAAGGCTCAAAATCAGTAATTTGGGGAATAAATCAGTAATTTCCTATGCGGCGCCATGAATCTTAAAAGAATGGCAAGCGGACGCATGCGCGCATGATTATCTGAAATTTGTTGTGATTTTACTCCCACAAAGTTGCTAAATATTGATTTTCAGTTCATCACAACACATAAGTTTTCAATGAAAAATTGGCTTCTATTAAGAGAATACTTGATAATTTTCCATCTTTCTCATGCAGCGAGTGCTGGATGGCCACCATACTGTACAGCACTTGCTACGATAGATCCCTATGCGCAAAAAAAAAAAAAAAAAAAAAAAAAAAAAAACATAATTTTTAGACAACATTCCGTACTGCCGTAATGGTCGTTAATTTCCGTACCAATTACGGGAAATCCGTACTAGTTGGCATCTCTGTATACCACATAAAAACTAGGCCTCAATTGTACCAAAGATAGTAATGCCAATAAGTTTCATAACATAAAGTTCTCCTTCATATCTTTCTTTTTGTGATGTACATACCTCTTTGAGATTAAACCTTGACAGCAGTGATGCTTCATGTCTTGATCTCTCTCCTTGTTGGTTGATGTTCAGGTCTGCTAGCTCCACAAACCTAACACAAATATAACGAGAGAGAGGAATGAAAAAATTGCCTTGTACTTTGATATTATGATTTAATCAGAGTGTCATATTCCTGGGTAATTTGATTCATTTAATCACATTTCCCCCTCTTATCTTAATTATGCAAAACAGGATTGTAAAAAAATAAAAATGATGAAGAAATTACTAAAAGAGGAATACAACACCAGTTTGGAGCAAGAAGGGCATTAATTCTGTGTTAAAGTAATTGAGTTAACACCTTTCTGGCTCAAAACAGATGATTTGCATAAGATGGAGTCCCCTTACAAAACAGCTCAAATTTACTTGAAACCGTTCATGATCCAAAACTGAATTCACGGAGCAGTGCTCATAAGTTCATATCATTACAACACATTCATATCCCACTGATCATTTACATAGACTTTGACAAATTGGAGATAATTCAAAGCATCAATAAGCAAAGCAACACCCATCTCTCACGGAAGGATGGCGAAACATGTCTCACTTTCTGAACCCAAACAATACAAAGAAAATGGTTACATCACTGATATCATAGTTTCTTTTAAAATATACACATGTATTTTGTAAACAGAAGGTGGTCTATAAAAACGCATGGAAACTCATGTTATCACGAAAATGGGATCACATCGAGGCCTACCTGGTTCTATGGATGAACGACTCACAGTGCTGGTCAAAGAGATTGAGCCAGATAAACATCCTCTTCGGACCGATCAGAATCAGATTGTTCCCAGAATCATCCGACTTCTATTCAAATTCAAGAAAAAAATAATTGTAAGATTAATAATCTTCATTAACATGACAATTATCATGACTACATATCACAGAAAGTGTCTCGTAGCAGAGATAAACATCCTCTTTGGAACAATCAGAATCAATTCACTCCCAAAATCATCTGAATTTGATCCAAATGCAAGAAGAAAATAGTTTCAGAGTAATATCAAATAATATTAAAGTTTCAAATTACAAATTAGACACCAACTTTCTTTAAACAGAGTAGTTACTATATGTTGAGAGCCACAGCAAATAACATGTCAAACAATGTATTTTATCACTTACAGTTATTTAATTCATCTTTTTCTTTTCCCGGCATCCATGTGATTCTTTTCCAAATGTACTCTTGTTTTGTAGTCAATGATTTTCTTTGTTTTTTTCGAATAATTAATAATAATAATAATAACTGTTCTGAGCGACCAAAAGCCCTCAGTTGAATTTTGTTTATTACACAGTTAATATGGATTTTAAAGCAAATTGTTTCACAAGCATTTGTTATTTGTAGCTTTCACCACTCTGTGTGAATTTGTTAGATTCTGTAACAGTTCTATTCTGTTTTTTTATCACCATCACAAGAAGAAAGTTGAGATTAATAAGCATGTTAAGCATCTACATAAATGTGTGGATTATTCAATAAGATGAAACAAATCATAGAAAATACTTACTGTAACTCTCTTCCAATGCTTCAGTAGATTGATTAGACCCTGCAGAAACCAAAAGATCACACAAATAGTAAATAGAAATATAAAGTTAGGAAGCCAGGATAAAGACAATACTGCTGTCCCATTCATGTTTTTTGTGTGTTTAGGACACACAAAATGGTAGTAAAATCAACACTAATAATTCCTTCAAACTGAGTTCAGTATTATTTTATGAGCAAAACATATCTTTGCTATCAACACTTTTCTTAATTCTGACATTATTTAAATCATATTTAAATTATAAGGTATCTACATTGTGAATGTTAAATCATGCATAGTGAAGAAAATTCTACATAAAATTCTAGCTTTGCATGATGACATACTGAAGCTTTTTGTCTTGTGCTCATCAGAGTGGGATGCAAGAATGCAAAGTCACAATCACATCGATGAGGGAAAAGGGAAGGCCATTTAACTCTGAATCAGTGCAAGAAGAAAAGCTTCACCGTGTCTTTCAAGACTATTCTTCAATTTCATAGTTACTGATCATCTATCTACATACAATTCAAACAGAGTTTGAGGACATATCTATTCTTAACCTGCATGCATTCATCAAACTTACAATGTCACTGCTTAGAAACTTGTCAAGATTTTAACTCTAACACTGACTCATGGGTGGGCATCTCAATGTGCCGTATATCCAGTGGGAAAAGGCGCTATATGAATTGTTAAGAATAACTACTTGTTTGAAACAGATACTCACCGCATGGTGATCAGCATGGATATGGGAGATGAAGATACACTGGATGCTAGCCATGACCTCATCGACCTTATCACCATAGTAACGACATAGCTGACCAAACGTTCCTTCTCCACAGTCCATGATCATTGACTTGTTCTCACTAAGCAAGACAAATAAAACAGAAAATCACAAATGTAATAAATGTAGAAAATTTTGTAGTAAGTGATGATTCAGCAACCCTTCAGATATTTTGAATTTGAATGGTGGTGGTTATTTTACCTGACTGCTAAAAAAGCATTAATGCTTGTAAGTAAGCAGCCAGACGGCCGACGGCAGCCGACGAATGAGGATTAATGCCTTACCAAAGGGCACTAGCGCATCGTCTTGGTTCCGAACCCGGGTCACCGGATTACGAGACCACTGCTCTACCGACTGAGCTATCGCGCCTCCTTGATTCACGTAACATCTCTTGGGCTTCTATAGTATACCTTTGGTTTCTTCAAGGATTGCACTTTGCAGGCAGGAACTCTGTCATGCTGTATTCAAGCATCCTAATAACTTTTTGTTCGTGTTATACAGCAAATAATCAAATCAGGTTAAAAGTGATATTTTTGTTCCAAAAGGCAATAAAGATTCAAATAATTAGCATAGTAGTCCTAGGCCCATTATGTATATATTTACTTCTTGAATGATACCTCATTTAACTTTAATATTTGTCAAATAGGTACCGGTAGGAAGAAATTCCTTGAATGCTGTGAGCACTGAAATAAATAGCCGGGCGGGGCCGGAGCAATATTGGAGCACCTTGAGCACCTAGCTTGGTGGATATGTGCGATATCCAATATACTGTTATTATTATTATTTTCCTATATGTGTGTGTTTTAGGGGTAGGCTTTTACATAAGGAATCCCTCCTTCCTGCCTATCCCAAATGCTCTCATAAATTGCCATTGTTATTTGTTATCACTACCTTGCTTTTTTTATCATTCCATTCTCTATTTGTATGTTTTAAATGTTTTTATGAAGAGTGTTGAATAAACTTTGAATTGAATTGAATTATTATTACCTGAAATTAAGAAGTATCCCTGAGACGTTACGAGCCTTGTTAGGCATGGCTGATCCCGTCCCCAGGAAGACAACCTCAGGGTACTTCTGATCCGTTGACTCGGTGTGGCCGCTCTTAGTCTCTTCTAGTGTAGCCTTGAGTGTCTTCAGACTCTCCTGGAACTCCTTCAACGGTCCCAGCTCGTCAAGGAACCTCTGCCGGTCCTCGGAGATGATGAAGTCTCTGGAAATCAATTGGAAAGTTTTTTTTTGTTTTAAAGCTGTCTGTACTAGTTTGGCTAGGGGGTATTAGACCACCCAGGGTTGTCACTGACAGGTGGCTATCTCATCAAGTTGGCTCTCAATTAACATAAGAAAAAGAGGATCATGGGGGACCAATAGTCACAGATTAGGCATTGTTTTCTATATAGAGGGAGCAAGTAGGTACAAGTAGTACAGTGGGGCTTTAAACACTGTTATTTAGACATACGTTTGTGAATTCCAGAATTATAAAATCCCTTGAAAGCAAGAGAGATCCTACATGAACATGGATAATACTTGTAATATTTAGGCCGAGGTTGTTATTGCAAAGCTTTCATACATATATAACCAGAACAATGGGTATCCAATGATACTGTCATAAAGAGATATTGGAAAGATCCTTATAATTATAATTATTGTCTGTTCAGAGCCAGCAGGACTGTAACTCATTCGCTTTACTATAGAGTTGACACCATTCAGGCTCTCAGATGATATGATAGATAAACCTGGTGATGGAACTTATTTATTTCTAATATACTTCGTATTTCAGATCTATAAACTTGAATTGTCAGTAAAATATCAACATTCATTGCACTCACTTACAATTTACTCCACATAGAAGGAAATATAAGTGCATTTGGTAAAACAATCAAAGAGCATTCACATTCCAAGTTTCTGTATGAAACTTTTTCATCTTCAATGATGAGACAACTAATTATATGGTATGACTTTTTACCAATCTCACCTTTCCCATCCTTTAGCTGGCTTGAGATGGAGTTTGTTGTAGATCTCTGCATATTTCACGTTAGCAATAGATTCGCTGCCATTGATCTGCAATGTAGAATAGCAACAATAATGTAAGCACACAATATTAAATACACAGAGCATGATAATTGGGATGTGATGAAAAATTTCCATTACCGTATGTTTATTTACATATTAACTGTTTGGCTTTACAAGGGCCTTAAAGGGCAATATAAGTTATAACCCTTGGAATAACTGTGTTGGTATGGAACTGAAAAAAGGGGGAATGGCGAAAGTTTGATACAAATTGGGCCAATAATAAAGAAGTCACAAAAATTTGAAGTATGAGCTCATTATTAATCTATGTGAATCTCTAATTGGCAGTTTGGTCAGTAGATCACATGGGACACACTGCATAGAGAATTACCCAACTGTATATGTACCTTGATTTGTGGAGGAACGGGACTTGATTTCAATGTGTGAGTAGGTAGAATGGGAAAGATGCCTTCATGAAGCTGATTGAGTAATGTCTGCTGCCCTCTACTGGCGTCTAACCTCAGACTTTCACACGACTCGTTGAAGATTATATGCTCCGCAGTTTCTCCAAATCTGTACAAGACAATTTCATTTTGATTATAAAAGAAACTTTGACAAACATTTGGCTGAACAAAATAACAAAAGTGCAATATATCATTACCAATCTTTA
Organism: Strongylocentrotus droebachiensis; assembly: GCA_035222895.1. Taxonomy (NCBI): domain Eukaryota; kingdom Metazoa; phylum Echinodermata; class Echinoidea; order Camarodonta; family Strongylocentrotidae; genus Strongylocentrotus; species Strongylocentrotus droebachiensis. The sequence goes on from JAVYIG010003277.1 coordinate 176,988, forward strand.
AGCTAGAAAAAAATTAACATACTTCAAAACCACAAACTTTACATTAAACATTCCCAAATCATTCAGATTGCGCTTTCACAGCAAGAAACATTGATTGAACAGAAGAAGGAAAAAACAAACAGGCATGATTCATTCATTTTGCTGCATGCAACTTTTCTAAATACGGATCAATCATGAAATTTGATATCAATTTCTGGTTTTACGAGTACCGGTAGAGTAGGTTTACTCAGGCTCTCCTCCATAAAATAGTTGTCCCATTTACTCTCTTCTTTTTCTTCTTGATTCTACTTCCGTTAATTGCCTTCTTTTGACAATTTCAGTGTTTTAAGATGAGTTACCTGGTGATCCATTGCTGGTATCTCTCATCATGCAGGACCTCCTCAGGGCACATATGAAGAACCAAGCTAGCTGTATCCTCACCACAATCACTGAAATGCCTGGAATAGTAAAAATAACAACAACAAACTTGTGTCTTTACAGTAACAATAAGAAGGGGTTGAACTCTCTTCCCACTGAAGCAAAGAATTAGGAATCCTTAAATATTTCCAAATGACGATATATAGAAAAAAAATTACTGGAGAAAATGAAAAGACATCTGATGTAGTTGATTACAGACACAAAATTAATATTGTTCTTGTCCTTGTCCTTGTTGTTTGTTCTGTTCTATTCTCTTTTTTGTGTTGTCATTTATAATGTATCACTATAGGTTTTGCATTAACTTTTGTATTAAACTAGATGGAATTTTGACTGCGCGCAGTCGAAAATGATGCCTCCGCCATAGAGCAATTTTTAAAATTCAAGTTGATTTTAATCCATCTGTCGGTTTTAATGATAATGCACTTACAAGCTATTTATAGGCATACATAATGAGCCCCATGACCTTTGACCTGATGACCCTAAAATCTAATCAGTTCATTGGCTCTGCAAGATACATATACATGTCTTGAGTTTGATAGTAATCTGTCTATTGGTTCTCATGATAATGCGATCACAAGCTATTTGTGCATACATAATGAGCCCTGTGACCTTTGACCTAGTGACCCCAAAATCTAATCAGTTCATTGGCTCTGCAAGATACATACTATCCTTAAGTTTGAAGTTTAAATCTCAAATGGTTCTTGAGATATCGCGCTAACGAACTCAATACAAGGAATTTCATAAGTTGACCTCTGTGACCCTTGACCTTTGACCTACGTGCTCCAAAATCTAATCAGATTGTCTTCCTATAGTGATACACACTATCATTAAGTTTGAAGTTTTTACATCTCCAGTGGTTCTTGAGATATCATGATAACAATCTCAATGTATGGAATTTCATAAGTTGACCTCTGTGACCCTTGACCTTTGACCTACGTGCTCCAAAATCTAATCAGATTGTCTTCCTATAGTGATACACACTATCATTAAGTTTGAAGTTTTTACATCTCCAGTGGTTCTTGAGATATCATGATAACAATCTCAATGACCTCTGTGACCCTTGACCTTTGACATACGTGCTCCAAAATCTAATCACATCGTCTTCCTATGGTGATACATACTATCCTTAAGTTTGAAGTTTAAATCTCAAATGGTTCTTGAGATATCGCGCTAACAAACTCAATACAAGGAATTTCATAAGTTGACCTCTGTGACCTGTGACCTTTGACCTACGTACTCCAAAATCTAATCAGATCGTCTTCCTATGGTGATAAATATTATTCCCAAGTCTTAAGTTTAAATCTTAAATGGTTCTTGAGATATTGTGATAACGGTCAAACGGGACGGACGTACGGACGGACAACCCGAAAACATGATGCCTCCGGCACCACCTTCGGTGGCGGAGGCATAAAAAGAAGTAGAGAATAACATAACATTTTCACTTCATGTAAATATTCTCATGGGTCAGCCTCTTTAAGGGCTCCTATGGTTTAGCAGATACCCACTTTAATATGCAATGGATTATTGTACATATTTTATCCACATGTTTAATTGTAATACCTTTTATTGTATTGTGAATGTGATGTCTGAATGTTTGTATTATGGTTCTCTTTAAAAAGTTAAACAGGTTGAATAAGAGATAGAATGGCTTACCTGGTGAAAACCTCATTGTTCACGATAGGCTCAATGTAATCTACTGATGGACATTCCAAAACTAAAATAAAACAAACAAACAGAGAGAAGATAATATTCACTTCTTCAATTTTGATAATAGAATGAAACTATAATATTTTCAATGTTTCATTAACAAATATCTCAGTATTTATTCAAACTACTGCAGTTATGGACTTGATATAAACATTACAACATTAAATATGTATGTGCATGAATTTGTACATATAACTGGTTATTAATCATTGTACTCAACATACACATAGGCACAAAAAATACAAAATCTTTACATTTTATACAGTTTATGGGAAATTGTTTGAAATTTGTTACGCCTCGGAGAGAATCGAACAAATTCAAGAAAAGAGAGACTTACCAATGAAAACTTGGCCAGGTATAACTGGGCCCAGGCAATCTTCAGCTTTCACCTGCCAGATACAGAAACAACAATTACCAACATGAATCATTATGTGAGGGTCTACACAATAAATTAAGCTCATTCAAGTCACTCATTCATTCCCCAATGTCAGAGCAATATGAAGTAATTTTATTCATCATTCACATTTCTTTGCATTTCTATATGCAGTCCCATTGAACGACAAACTACTTTAAAAATCAATAAAAAAATTACCAACATGAATCATTATGTGAGGACAATATGTCAGAACAATGTCAGAACAATATGAAGTAACTTCATTCACATTCACATTTCTCTGCATTTCTATATGCAGTCCCATTGAACGACAAACTACTTTAAAAATCAATAAAAAAATTACCAACATGAATCATTATGTGAGGGTCTACACAATAAAATAAGCTCATTCAAATCACTTATTCATTCCCCAATACATTCATAACAAAATAATGTCAGAGGAATATGAAGTAACTTTATTCATCATTCACATTTCTTTGCATTTCTATATGCAGTCCCATTGAACAATATATATTTCATGACAAACTACTTTAAAAATCAATTCAAATAGTAAAATATGTACCGGTATTTCAAGACATGTATATTTGTTTGTATAAGTATGCACACAATGATACGTACCACTGTACCGTCCTCCAATGTAACCGATTTTCCAGATTTGACAAGCTCAAAATGAAGTTTCCTAAAACAAAATTATAAAATATGTAAATGGATAAGTGTGACTGTGTGAGGGGCTGAGGGCCAATGGCATAGATTGGCAGATTACATTTAATATGGTACAAAAAGATTTACAGAATTAATTGACACAAAGCAGAATAATGAGTACCGGTAATATCATTCCTCTTCCCTTTATTGGGGTTAGCCATGATTTACAAGCTTCCTGTTAATTCCAAATGGCACATACAAGGATGATCTTCTTTAATGTAAAATGTGTCTTCTGGACAGAAATGGTTTATCATTCATTCTACTATCACAGACTAGCATATACGTATTGCAACAACAACAAAATACATGCTTTTAATCATTATTTAGTATGATATGACTTCTAATCATACAAATATCTGATTTGTTTGATTTATATTTGTCATCCAACAAGCAAATTAATCAATTGAGCAATTGAATTTCCTGTTCATAGGATCCAGAAGGGCTATTACCCCTGTATAAAACAATAACAGCTATGTTTCTATTACGCATGTATCCATCCTAGGGGATGCTCAAGGCGCCTACAAAGTAGCATTATTACCCTGGCTTTGTCCAGCTGCTCTAAGGTGCTAAAAGCATTCAAGGAACAAATTCCGACCAGGTACCCATTTACTAAACCTGGGTGGAGAGTGGCAAATGTAGATTAACGTCTTGTCAAAGGACATACAGTGCCGCAGCGGGACTCGAACCACAAACTATTTTATCTACAGTCCGGTGACGTATCAACTAGAACACAACATCCTTCCGGCTCTTAAGAGTCATTTTTTTATAGATAAAATCTACTCAGTACTCACGGTTTCAGCCCCATCTGAACAGCTTTCTTGACCATTAGCTTTCCAGGTTTATCATGCAACTAGAAAAAGGGAGTAAGAAGTATCATAATGTAGTGATCAATACAGTAGTCAGTTTGTAGTATCAATCCAATTCCAATACACGGTGACTTATTCCTTAATCTCTACCACTGTGAGGAATAATGATTTGATTTGATTTATTTATTTCTGTTTGATTTTCTTTTTCTTTTGCATTTTTACAAATATATAACAAACAAACATTTCAAATTTACACATGACAAAAGAATATATGTAGAATAAAGTAACTAATCGAAAACATCAAACAGGAGGGTTGACAAAGTAAGCAAAGCTTGATAGCATGGCTACCCTCCAAGGATACATAATAATACAAATATGGAGGAAAAAATATTGGTAAAAGGGGAAACAGACAGAAAAATATAGCACATAATACGTCTCTGATGTCTGCATTGCTTTAAAAATAAATTACAGACAATTAAATATTTTCATACCTTGCAAACATATGCAATAGTCATATCTGGTAATCTTTCTGTTTTCCTCTTCTTTGCAGCTGTAAAAAATAATATTTAAAGAAAGAAATTAAAACAAAAATAAACAAAAACAGAAATAGCTATTGTTATTAGAGTATGATTGATGCAATTCAGTTGAGCTTTCTACATGCAATATATTAGTTATTCTTTTTGAGAGTTTTTCATACGTGAACTCTCAAATCGTGGCACATTGTAAAACAAGCTTAATTTGGCTTAGCACCAGCATCGGAAGGGTTGGCAGGTATGCTTTATGACAGATGTAGGGTTGCACACAGAAATGTACTGGCAAGCATATATGGACATTGTATAAATAGTGTTAGCGGCCTGCATTAATTCTTAATAACCACTTGAGAATGTCTGTGTCTTTATTATTCCCAACATATCCTATTGTATTTTCACCTAAATTAAACTTTCCTAGGTACTTTTTAGAAATATTGAGATTATTCAGCACATACAGGCACCTGTGCTTTGTAGCGTTACGTTCATGTCAGCTATCACATCCAATGGGCTTGCAGCTTTCCTTTTGATTCCAGATTCTTCACTTGGCACAGGGGAGACATTATCCTCCCTTTCACTGGTTTCAGAGCAGCCATCTTCATCTTGGTTATCATTGGTTTCAGTTGAGACGGTTGTGTCTTCATTCTTGGTGGCTGATGGGAAGAGTTTGTAAGATAAAGATAAATTATTTGTCTAGTTGGGAATAAAATGCTTTTAAAACATCAATTTATAATCAGTAATTTCCTTTATAGTATATCATACTTACTTTGTGAACTGACTGTTTTATGAGGGTGATACGATACAGGACTATAGGAATACTATTTCTTAATCGTGAACTCCAATTGATTTTGTTAACCCTAGACCTCCATCTTGGACAAAATACAGTCTGGAGAATTTTTGCCAGGGCAGGTGTTTGGGATGGCCTTAAAAACACTTACAAAAGAGAGGTACAGCAGTCACAACCATGGTGTCATTCGTGAATGGTCCTTCACTGTAAGGCTTCAAATCTATGAAAGAAATAAAAGAAATAAAACAAAAATAAATTAATAATTGAGAGTCCTTCAGCAAAATCACATTTGCAATATACTTTAATACACATCTGTTAGGGATCTTTTTGTTAAATATGTCTTGATGAATAATAAAGTGAAAAATTCACAACTTCTAATATAACACGTCAAAAGAAACATCATTTTGTTTAATTACAAACCTTAAAAACAACTCAAAAACTTGTATGACAAGGATTTTGTCATAAACATATCAAATATGAACATGTATAACATCTGCAAGATGTTATGTGACACGGAAACTGCCATGGCTTAATGTACAGAAAAGTACAGATGCATTTTATAAAGGCTCTTAAATTTCGCAAAGAGCCTTTTCAACCTCACTTGACAGCAAGATGCTTGAGAGGAAGTACTTACTGATGTCAATAGCTTCATGCTTTGCAAAGATTTGTAATGCCTTCTTGAACTCTTCCTGTAAAATAAAATCATACAAAAAATATTTTTAAAAAATATATTGTATTTTGATTTAAAAAATAACTTTTTGCTTATCTACTATTTACAGGAAAAAAATTTGCTGCCTGAATTATATCCAATATGTAACATGCACACATTTTGAAGACATTTCTAGCAGAATTGTTAAAAAAATTATGATATGATCTGTAAATTGCAGAAAAGCTATTGTAGGAAAATTGTATCGTAAAACATAATGCATTATATCAGCAAATAGGTTTGCTTGTATTGTTTGCTAAGATTAAAAGGTTCAATGTCTAACTTTAGTTTAGGGATTCACCGTAATTTTCTGCCATGTATATGATGTCAATGAATTACTTGAAATCAAATACAAAATCTGTTCTGGTCTTCCATTAATATTAGGTACATGAAAACATACCATATTTGGTGGTCCATACATCGTCACTCGTGGAATTCCAATGTTCTTCAGGGTAATGGTCATGCCTAGTTTCAAAGAATATAAGAAATAAAGAACAAATTAATATCAGTAACGAAAGAATGCTGAAAAGTTATCAATAAATCAATATTTTCTAACTATGTTGCTCAGACTAATGTTCTTATTGCAAGAGGATAACTCGTCATATCAGCTACTGGTGAATGCTCAATGAGGCTAACAGTAACACATCATAAGCGGAAAGGCTAAAATAGCACTGGAGCCATCTTCTGAAAACAATGTTATCTTTCAGGTTGGAGAAAGCGATGGTAGATGTCATAAAAGACTGACATTGCACAGAATTATCACATACAATGGTGCCTGCACTGATGTCTTTTTTAACTTCACAAGACAGCACATATATTAATCGATTACTTTTTGACTTGCGTTGACAATTAACATATATTATTTAACTAGCAAGAATGAATATCATTGTCGATATTCATTCAAGCTAGTAAAATAATTAAGTATTTTCCACTTGTTTATTAGGGCTTACCTATGGCTCCTCCTACATTCTCCCAAGACATTCTGGTGAGAAACATGTGTTCAAGCTTTGACAGATTCCTGGTCCTGTGAATTTGAAAGAATAAAATGAATAATGATGCGAGTATAAGAAGTTATCCACACAGCCCCTCCCCCTTCCTTCAATAAAAAACTAATAATCTGAACATATAATTTAAATACATGTGTAGTGTACCATGTCAAAAAAAAATGGTAAGCATGCCCCCATGGGCCTGCCCACCCAACCCAAACACATCTGCTGTACTTTGATTTTACACACTGTACATGTACCTAAAAAAATACCTAACTTCTCTCTCGCTCTATTTTTTTTGTTTTCTTTCTTTTTTTGGTTGCTTGTCTGATATTTAGGACATTGTAACCCAATAGGCCAAGAATACAGCGAACAAAATAATCAAATGTTATTGATTCACATCAGTAAAGACACAATTACACATTTTTGTTCTTATCTTACCCACACTCCATCAGCAACCTTTGAGTACCTTCTCCACAATTAAAAATATATCTGAAAATTGAAGAGAACAAAACAAAATATACCATTACCGGGTAAAAACAAATCATAGTTCATTCATATAGCATCTACAAATTATTTAGGAAAGTCTAAATCTTTCTAATATATAATATCAAAGTCTGCAATATTAGTCCGATCTGATCTGAACAGTATTTTTCCTGTATTTAGGCTAAGGTAGGCCTTACATTAATATTCACACCTGAATTGTCACAAGTACACGTTCCATTTATATCAAAGGGCAAGGGTATCAAAATCACATTTATTACAGGCTAAATTTATGATTTTCATTTTCTCCTATAAAAATATGACAGTGCATGAACTGTGCAAGAAAAGGGTTTCTGGTAATATCAGAAATGTTTGTAACATACTTGCACATAAATGTAAAATCTATCATTAATTTAAATACATTGTTCTCATGCTCTCTCTCTCTTTCCATCCCTTTCCCTCTCTCTTAACCTCACACTAACTTCATCCTCCCCCCCCCCCCCCCCTGCTCCCTTTTCTCTCTCTTATTCATAATTCTTTCTTCATTGGTATCGCCGTCTTTCTTTCTAAAAGACCAATTAAGGCTGCATCTTTTTTTCTCTCTATTTTACCACGATTTCTCTCAGCTCTGAATGTCCTCTTGCTCTCAACAGGATTAGGATAATAATATTTGATATTTTCAAGCACTGATTCTGGCGTTATCAATTGAACACACTCACCCTTTACCTTCTCATGCTCTCTCTCTCTCTCTTCCCATCCCTCTCCCTCTCTTACCCTCGCACTCCCTTCATCCACCCCCCCCCCCTTTCTCTCTTAATTCTCTCTTCATTGGCATTGCCATCTTTCTTTCACCAATTAGAGTCCAAGACCAAGTTCCAAGGCTCCATCTTTCTATTTTTCTCTCTCTATTTACCATGATTCCTCCCAGCTCTCGATCACTGTCTTGCTCTCAACAGGATTAGGATAATGATAATTGATATTTTCAAGCACCGATTCTGGTATTATCAATTGAACACACTCATTCTTTACCTAGACGTATCAGTGATGATCAGCACAGATGGAGGGCAATCGATCGATCCATTCCCAACAATTTGCAGTGAAACCACTCCACTCTGCTGCGGAGCTTTATCAAACTGAGCTCTTCTCTCTCTGTTCTTCAGAAATCGCAATTTCGCCTTGTCCGCTGCCATTTCCCAGTGTGATGCAGCCCTTCGATGGATGCCAAATTGTGATGAAAAGCTCCACTTGCTCCGGCTTAGCCTTATTTGACTTTTGCTTTGAATTGTATCAGAGTAAAATGTTTTTGTAAACCTTAAATTCAGCCAGTTCTTTCCGCTGGAAATTCTTTGAACATTACAAATGCCAAGAAAATTTGTATTTTCATTAACAATTTCAAGCCTACTCAACGAGCCCAATGACGATGATGTTGTGCTCGAGTGTTTACAACTGAAAATTGGGAGTGCTATCCCATTTTGTGCATGCCTGTTCCTAATAACCACATTCTTGCAGCATCTGGCTGTGATTAAACTGAACGATGAAAGATACATAAAGATCTGAAATGGCAAATAAGTCTGTTGGTTGCCTAAATGTCAGTGATGCAGTATGGTGCAATAATCAAGCAATTGAAGCAAAAACAAGCTGCACATGTCAGATGTTGCACAACTTCACATGCTGATGCTATCACTTTTATCAGCAAAGTCTAGTTTGCATTGCTGATGCACTAGGCATTCAACGCCCCTTGTAACTGGCGACCATTAAGCCCGCGACCAATAAGGAGGAAGCTAGCCACCAATAATGAGGCTGTAGTGTCTCCAAGTCGTACAATCGAAATGGAAAAAGAAAATTTTGCACGTCTCGGCTGACGGTAATGGAGAGATTAGATTTTGATATTTTTAAAACTATTTTATGACATTTAAACTACCTAACTACCAACACTATTTTAAAGCTGAAGTGTTGCTCATTACTTTCATATATGTCACACTCCGCAATTCACGGTTAGAGTCAGAGTACTAGGGCTCTAACCGTGAATTGCGGGGTTTAACCGCGCACAATACAATAATAGCCAAAATGCGTTGTCAACTCAAGGCTGTTCAAACTATCTTTTGACATATCAACTACCGGTAAAAAATGACCTACACCGTGGTAAAGGTATAAGACTTTTCCCTTTACTTCCAAAAGTCTGCAAAGTTAAAAACATTTCTTTATTTAGTTAAAATTTCATAAAATATTCTTAAAAGCCTTCAAACTTGGAAATGTATTTTAGCCATTATTGTATTCGTTTACAGCAATTAGGGGCGAGGGAGGGTGCCAAATTCGTGAGAAAATATTTAGCGGCGCCAAGCAGGGGGGAGGGGGGGGGGGAGGGGTAGTGAGTACTATTTTTTTAACTCAACACCCCCCCCCCTTGAGCAGAACAAAAAGGTAAAATATCTCCTTTTTCTTTTAAACTCCCCCCCCCCCACCAATAATAATAATTTAAAAAAAAAGTTTTAAAAAAATCAATGTGAATACCCCCTTTTGCAGATTTAAAAATAAGGTAAAACTGTCGTTATACCATCTCTCTTTTTTTGCCAGGGCAGATAAACTCATAATCGCCGACTTGAGCCCTAGCTAACTTGAAGACCCCAGATAAAAAAAAAATTGACATCATTCAAGTTTATGGGAGTATATAACTACTACCTTTAATCTGATAAACGTCTTCCCCCCTTTTTACACAGGGGTATTCATTAAAGCTGATTGTCAAATTAAAGGTAGTCAAGTGAGTCATTGAGTAGATGAGTGAGTAATTATCTCAACTTGAAAATATAATCAGACTTTTTCAATGCTTGAAATGTTCTAGTTTATAAAGTATTTGCTCTGCTTTAATACGCCACGTTTTATTTTCACATTGGAGACTCTAGTAAAAGCTTAGTTTTATCTAATTTTTCTCTTTTTTATCACCCAGTTACACATTCATTTTTGTTTTTTCTTTTGAAGACACCATTGCTTGAATTCTACTGATTTCCGCGCTAACTTCGACCGAATCCTTAATGGTCGCCAAATGTAGCGCCCAATTATTATCATGTTTACTGTGCGAAGGCTCAACTCTAACTTGACATTTGTAAGCAGATTTATTCGTACAGGATCCACATTTACACAGCCAGGCGATCAGCAGAGCCCACATTTTGGAGGTATGTATTTAATATTATGTCATTTCATGAAATAGAATCTAGTACAGTGATCAATCAATGCACTGAAACGTCCAAAAATTTAAATGTAGATCTAGTCCCATGTGTTTTAATTTGCGTAGTGGCCAGGGGGGGGGGGGGGGGGGGGGGGAGGGGCAAAGGAGGTTTTTTTGAGACATGGTCATGGAATGTTTCCGCACATAGCAGCATTAATCCTGGCTGTGTAGTAATTTGGGCGTGCTGTACTGCAGTACATTCACACACCATATAAATGGCTGCACCCCCCCCCCCCCCAATAACTAGCGGTTAAACGGAATATCTGTGATGTTATTGTTACAACACTAGTTTAGTACTAGATCTAGTAGTAGGCAGTTCAGTTTAAACCTTCGCGATGGGGACAACTTCTTATTCACGTACGCAGGTGCGCATTTCAGCTCCCTATACGAATCCACATACATAAGGGTGAGCGCGCTTTCGGCCACACTTTCGTGAGCTTTCGTGGTTCTGCCGAAAAAAAAACACTCAGTTTATTTCGGATTTCCCCGCCTTCTGATTGGTTAAAACAAAAAAATTTGACGTCATTTCTCTTCGGCAATTATCGATGCACATCGGAAGCGAGTTGTACGTTGAATAACCATCGTAGTAGATGGTTTTGCTCAAATCTGCCGACAATGTGATGAAATTCAGATGGAAGGAGTTTTTCAACTAACTTACAACTCCGTAATTAACAAAATTAGACATCTTACCTTCTTTCCTGAAAGTTTCATATAATGATGATGAGTAGATCTTATGGTAGATATGATAATATGATTGCAGTTTTTGAAAATTGCACGAACTGATTTTGACGATGCGACGCGTGATGCGTGTACATGCATGGTGTGTACGTGAATGAAACAGCTGTGTGAGTGACGTCGAGACCATTTCGTAGTCTTAGAATTCAGACCCGTTTGTGACTTGATTGACTTGTTTTTTCAATTCTTGTTTATTGTATGTTGTATTTTATTGATAATTGTGATATTTATTTTAATATTTGGAATAAATATTGTAATAATCTACCATGAATTGGTTATATTTTGGGGTAAAGTAACTATATTTTTTCGAAAAAACTGTTCATTTACTCTAAGATTGCTGCAAGTATAGACTACATAGACGATTTGTCAACTCATCCTTTTGTGTGTGTGTGTGTGTGTGCGTGCGTGTGCGTGAGAGAGAGAGAGAGAGAGAGAGGCTAGGAGAGAAAGACCGAGAAAGAAAGACCGAGAAAGAAAGGAAGAAATAGAGAGAGAGAGAAAGAGAAAAAAAGAAAGAGAAAAAAGAAAGAGAGAGAGAGAGAGAGAGAGAGGGAGAAAGCGTGCGTGCGTGTGTGTGTGTGTGTGTGTGTGAGAGAGAGAGAGAGAGAGAGAAAGAAAGAAATAAATAGACAAGATCATTTGGTAAAAGTTTAGATTCAAAGGGTTTTTATTTACCTTTTATAACAATATGATGACAAAAACATGGAAATTTGCATAAATTTGCATAAATTTGCATATTTTATTACGGTGCTGTTTAAAGATATTAAATTTCATATTTGCCAACCATCACTGAATATATTTGCCAAATTTCAGCGAGTTTGGTCATCGCATTGAAGAGATATGACTATTATGAGCCTTAACAGATCACAAACTTCTGAAAACAATGGTGCCACTGCTTAAACACAGGTTTAATTGACTTCAATACAATTATAATAGGTTTGACCTTTTGATCTTTTGTCCTCATCAATATGGTTCTGAAAATTATTTTAAAAATCCGTATCTCTGGAACCGTTGGTCCAAATTGAACAATTTAAAGTGCATTGTGTAAATAAAAGTGTGATCTTTAAAATGATATAGAAATCACCCCCTATCTCCTACAAAAAAAAAATCACCTGAACTGCCTACTAGTAGTCTAGTTTATAGAAAGAATAAATTGTGAGTCTACTGTCAAACTTGCTTACAGCCACATTGGCATCATTGTGTGCATTTGTGTGTTAATTGTGTATTGACTATTCATGTGTGCAATTGCTGCTTTAGCACGTAGTGCAGCACTAGAGGTCAATACGCATTGAATCTGTATGCTTTGCTGGAGTGCTTCAAGTGGGTCCCAGAGTATGGAGTCCTCACATATTCTTTCTGCGTCCATCTTCTGATTTTAGGCAGCCAGCCTTCTCTAGCGAGATTGCACCACATCCAAACCGTGCTCCGGCCCCAACTCAGACCGTGCCACTCTGCTTCTACCGTGACGAGCCTACCAGACATGAAGATCACACTTCTCCCAGCCTTGGAGGATAACTACATGTACCTCCTGACTGATGAAGCCACCAAGGAAGCTGCTATTGTAGACCCTGTCGATCCAGAAAAGGTTAACCCTCTGACTACTGCATTCTCAATTCTACATAGACTTAATACAGGAGCCATCCAATTTTTATGCAATCAGTTAACATTCATTTCATCATAATTTGAGTTATAGCAATCACACCTGGAAGTATTATAAGTATTCACTATATTCATGTTTTCTTCTGTATATATTCCACTATGAAATATTGATCGAGGAAGTCAGGGAGAGTTGAACCGTCTGTTTGGAGCCAGAAGGACATTCCCCCATATTCTTTAACACAAAGTTAAGGACTCCCTTCTAGCTCTGAACACATAAATATAACATAAACTTCAGAGGAATTACCAGTGTTCCACACTGTTGTTGAGAAAATCCCATAGACGGGTTCGTATTCTGAAGACCATATTTTTTAAATATTGATACCTGTGTGTTATTTATTTTGCAATTATTTTCTTAAAGTGGTATGACTTTACTTGAATGGCACTTCTTTTATTATTTTTCATTTTCTTTTTCTTTCAGGTTTTGAAAGCTGTCAAAGAAGAAGGTGTCAATTTGACAACAGTTTTGACCACACATCATCACTGGTGAGATTTGTACCAAATTTCTCTTTCTTCACTTCTCTTCCAAACATTCCCAGACTATTTCACCATGCAGGCCTGATAAAAACCCGATTTAAATCGGTTTCCCAATTATTTTTTTTTGGATTTTTTTTTCCTGATTTTTTTTTCTTCCCAATTATTATTTTTTTTTTTTACCAATTTTTTTTTTTTTTTTTTTACCATTTTTTTTTAATTCTTCCCTCTTTTATCCTGATTTTATAGATTTCCCTGTTATTTTCTCTAATCTTCCCTATTTGGTCCTATTTTTCCCCCAATTTTCTTACTCGAAAGGGGGGAATGTTGTTAGATGCCATTTTTTGCCCGCGAATCCTCTTCTCTTTTTTTTTACTCAAGGGGGGCGTGGTTGAGGGGAAAACAAAAAAACTAAATTTTTTTAGTGCTCACTATTACCCCTGACCATGTCATAAAATGTATTTCACTGTATCTCTTCTAACCATATGCGTCTGTAATCTGATCATCAAGGTCCGTCTTGAGCTTCATCGTACCATTTCGTTCTTTTCATTCTGTCTTCTTTTTACCCTTCTTAATCATGATGTCTTTGACTGAACTACAATATCTGTTAAAGTACTTTAACAATGATATTGCCACAAATGTTATCCTACATTTTTCTTCATGCAATATTAATAGAGGAACCAATCAAAAGATTAAATGGTTACCTTTATGGTAGAAACATAATTGTGATTACTGTACTGTCAAGTATATGAGAGAAGCATAATTATGCAGACCATTTTCTATTTATATTGTTTGATTCAAAGCAATGTTGTAAACAATGTGTATATGTATATAAGCTATAGAATCTTTCTTTGTGCAAAACAACTGCATATTTCATGTTCACTCCTTTACGTGACAATAAATGTATGGTATGTTTTCCAACTGTCTGTGCCAATTTTCTTTGAATAGCCTTGTATCTACTTGGCCAGAACTATATGAAGAAGTCTAATGGTATCTCTTGGCACAAAGGTCACCAAGAAATCTCATTGTGATTTGTTTGAAGGGATCATGCTGGTGGGAATGAGAAGCTGGTCAAGTTGACCAGTGGGCTGACTGTCTGTGGGGGAGACGATCGCATTGGTGCTCTCAACAAGAAAGTAGGTCATGGGGATGAGTTCAAGGTAAGCAGTACAAAAACAAAAAACCACTCTGTGTGATGAAACTTGCAGGATTTGTTAAGATAATTCAGTAAGATCTCTGTAATTATGTTATGGTACTTTTGCATATTTGGACCATTTGCAAATTTGCAAAGGTTTCTGGTTTCACAATAATCATATCTATATATATGCAAATGAGGATATGGATGAATAGATTTTGAATCAAGTTGACTAGAACCAACCAATATGTTGATATGTTTCCCAGTTTTCATTTCCTTTAGATCATCAAATTAAAATATCTTTTTTTGAAAGAACCATATAGAACTGTATTTTTCCAACTTTGTAATGATGTTACTTTTTTTGCAGCTGAATTTGTTTTTCTCAATTGCATCATGAACAATACATACCTGTTCTTACACAGTTTACTATTCAAGGATAACATTATTTACAATTTTCATTTTAACAGTCATATTGATTAATCAGATTGCCCAATTGGATGTAGATGCTTATCAATTACCATTTAAGCTATTTTGAGAGTACTGTTCATTCACATCTTACATAAAATATGCATATGTATTTTTATTCTTTTATTAACTAGGTTGGTAATCTCCAAGTGAGATGTCTGTTCACGCCATGTCATACAACCGGTCACATCTGCTATTTTGTCCAAGGAGATCCATCCGAAGCCCCAGTTGTATTTACAGGTGAACTTTAAACCCCAAAGTATTCATTCTTTTGTTGAAATTTACTTGTCAAACACTTCACAATGTGACTTCAAACTCCCAAATATTTGTTTGTTGTCTAGAATCATTCTGTCAAAACACTTTAAATATGTAAAAAATTGGCTGACATGTAGGCATCATACTCTTTGATTGGTTGTTCAGTTTGGGGGATATTTGACTTAGGTATTTACTTACTAAATACCACTCTAAGTGCTGCATCATTTGTATTTCATTTGCTCATAGATTTACTGTTTCTTTACTTATTTTAAGATGTATACCCATCTTCAGGTCACATGCATTTGGAAATTCCCTGAAGAACTATTAATATCTGTATGTTTATGCATGAAATTTCTCTCATAAATTATTTATATACCCATTAGTACACAAGGGCAATTTTTGTTTTGCTCCTTGATTTACTTTTGTATTTTAGTTATTCCTTAAAAGATATATGTACATCTTCAGGTAGCAAATGCTGGGAATTCTCTATAAAAAAAGTTTACATCTGTATGCTAGACATTTCTATTGACTTCAATGTGTTTGTTTTTTATGCCTCCGTTACGAAGTAGCCGGAGGCATTATGTTTTCGGGTTGTCCGTCCATCCGTCCGTCCGTCTGTACGTCCGTCTGTACGTACGTACGTCCCGTTCTCGTGATCGCGTTATCTGAAGAACCGATTGATCGATTCCTGCCAAACTTTGGTCATGTATGTATCTTGCAGAGCCGATGAACTGATTAGATTTTGAGGTCACGAGGTCAAAGGTCAAAGGTCACAGGGCTCATTATGTATGCAAACACAGCTCGTGATCGCGTTATCTGAAGAACCGATTGATGGATTCTTGCCAAACTTTGGTCATGTATGTATCTTGCAGAGCCAATGAACTGATTAGATTTTGGGGTCACGAGGTTAAAGGTCAAAGGTCACAGGGCTCATTATGTATGCAAAAACAGCTCGTGATCGCGTTATCTCAAGAACTAATTGATGGATTGCTGCCAAACTTAGGTCATGTATGTTACTTGCAGAGCCGATGAACTGAATAGATTTTGGGGTCACGAGGTCAAAGGCCACAGCGCACATTATGTATGCAAAAACGGCTCATCTCAAGAACCGATTGATGGATTCCTGCCAAAATTAGGTCATGTCCGTACTTGCAGAGCCAATGAACTGAGTAGATTCTTGGTTCATAAGGTCAAAGGTCATGTGCTCATTATTTATGCAAACATAGTTTGTGAAAGCATTCTCATTAGAACTGACAGATGGATAACTACATGTATTTAACTCAGGACATCTTGCAGAGCGAAAGAACTGAGTAGATTTTAGGGTCATGAGGTCAAAGATCAAAGGGTCATATATGTATATGAGAAATTGCTTGTAATCACGATATTCTGAGAACCTGTTAATGGATTACAATTGAACTTGAATTCGAAAAATTTCTTCTGTTTTGGTTTGTAAAATTGCTCTATGACGGAGGCATCATTTTCGACTGCGCGCAGTCGAATTCCATCTAGTTTCTCTCTCACTCTCTGTAAAGGTGATACACTATTCCTATCTGGCTGTGGGAAATTCTTTGAAGGCACTGCTGAACAGATGTATGCTGCCCTCATTGAGAAGCTCGGCAAACTACCTGACAACACCAATGTCTTCTGTGGGCATGAATATTCAGTGTCTAGTTTGACCTTTGCTCTCAGTGTGGAACCAGATAATGTGCATATTCAAAAGAAGTTAGAGTGGGCTAAGGTGAATGAAGTGAAGTTTTGTTTTGTGTTGACTGTTTCCTGTATCTATTTCTAAGCATCATGAGGTGTTTCGGGGTTGTTTTTTTTTTGGAGCTGTCAGCCATTTTGTAATCCAGTTTTATGCATATTTCCTAGATGTAGAGTTGGTCTCAATAAATGTTAAAAGCTTTCTAAGGTTTCTCCAGTCTATGTGATGCTTTTATATTCAAAACTTACGTTGGCGAAAGAAATTTAGAACAGCTGAATAGAAATGACTTGTCCTTAGCTATTAGGCCAGAGAAGAACGTTTACTTTTGTGATTATGATTTGACATTGACTTTAATAGCAATCATGAGTTGTTGACAGATTTTCAGCTAATTTAATACTTTGAAGATTTTTTTTTTATCTGAGTAGGTTCACTTATTGAATAAAGGATGGCATATAATATTAAAGCATGTTCATAATTAGCTATGGTAGTTCTTTAAAGTATATCTCCAACTGTTTACAAACACTTCCTTTGTTCATTTCAATTCAACAAAAAAATTAAGAATTTCATGTTTTCAGCAATATTTGTTTTAGTTATTTCAGATGTAGACAAACCTAAGACCTATAGCTAATGAGAAAAACAATTATATATAAATTGTAATACATGATTTAATAAGAAATCTTTCCCCAACCATCCTACTCCCCCATCGGGTGAGAAGTGACCAATAGCTCTAAAATTGATGTTAATTTCAGGCGCGGATCCAGGATTTTCCAATAGGGGGGGCCGGAAATTTGAAAATTGCGAAGACCGTTTTTCAACTCAACATACCAATACTGACAAGGTCATATTAGAAGCACCATACCGGTATTTTTTTTGACATTTTCATCGGGGGGGGGGGGCTGAAGCCTCCTGCCCGAAAAAGTAATTTTCTGGTTTCACAATTCGGCTAGTGAGCGAAGCGAGCGAGCAAAAATTTGAGGATGATATGTATTTTGTGAAAGTGTTATTTATCACCAAAATATACGAGAAAAGATATAACAAAGTCATATTCGGGCAGCTCGCTGTTCCCCTCCCCCCCCCCCCCATTACGCGCGAAGCGCAGAAGCCTTAATGTTTCATGAAATTATTAGAGAAAGAAGAGGATTCGTTGTACCATTCTCGACTCTTATTCCTTGTCTGAATTCAGTTTTCCCCCTCCCGCGCGAAGCGCTGAAACATTGACCTTTCATAGTTTAATGAAATTATTAGAGAAAGAAGATAATTCGTTGTTCCATTCTCGACCCTCAATCCTTCTCTGAATTCAGATTCCCCCCTCCAGCGCAAAGCGCAGAAGCTTAACGTTTCATTAAACTATTAGAGAAAGAAGACAATTAGTTGTACCGTTCTCGATTCTTAATCATTGTCTGAATACAGTTTCCATACCCCCTTCCGCGCGAAGCGCGGAAGCTTTGACGTTTCATTAAATCATTAGAGAAAGAGTACCGTTCTCGACTCTTTATCCTTGTCTGAATCGAGTCTCCCCTTCCCTCTCCCGCGGGAAGCGCGGAAGCTTTGACGTTTCATTAAATTATTAGAGAAAGAAGACGATTCGTTGTACCGTTCTCGATTCTTAATCATTGTCTGAATTCAGTTTCCATACCCCCTCCCGCGCGAAGCGCGGAAGCTTTGACGTTTCATTAAATCATTAGAGAAAGAAGATGATTTGTTGTACCATTCTCGACTCTTATTCCTTGTCTGAATTCAGTTTTCCCCCTCCCGCGCGAAGCGCAGAAGCTTTGACCTTTCATAGCTTAATGAAATTATAAGAGAAAGAAGATAATTCGTTGTTCCATTATCGACCCTCAATCCTTTTCTGAATTCAGATTAACCCCTCCAGCTCAAAGCGCAGAAGCTTAACGTTTCATTAAATTATTAGAGAAAGAAGACGATTCCTTGTACCGTTCTCGATTCTTAATCATTGTCTGAATTCAGTTTCCATACCCCCTCCCGCGCGAAGTGCGGAAGCTTTGACGTTTCATTAAATCATTAGAGAAAGAGTACCGTTCTCGACTCTAAATCCTTGTCAGAATTTAGTTTTTCCCCCCCCCTTTCCCCTCTCTCGCGCAAAGCGCGGAAGCTTTGACGTTTCATTAAATTATGAGAGAAAGAAGACGATTCGTTGTACCGTTCTCGATTCTTAATCATTGTCTGAAATCAGTTTCCATACCCCCTCCCGCGCGAAGCGCGGAAGCTTTGACGTTTCATTAAATCATTAGAGAAAGAGTACCGTTCTCGACTCTTAATCCTTGCCTGAATTAAGTCCCCCCCCCCCCTCTCTCGCGCAAAACGCGGAAGCTTTGACGTTTCATTAAATTTTTAGAGAAAGAAGACGATTCGTTGTTCCGTTCTCGGTTCTTAATCATTGTCTGAATTCAGTTTCCCCCCTCCGCGCGAAGCGCAGAAGCTTAACGTTTCATTAAATTATTAGAGAAAGAAGACGATTCGTTGTACCGTTCTCGATTCTTAATCATTGTCTGAATTTAGTTTCCATACCCCCTCCCGCGCGAAGCGCGGAAGCTTTGATGTTTCATTAAATCATTAGAGGAAGAGTACCGTTCTCGACTCTTAATGTCTGAATTGAGTCCCCCCCCCCTTCCCTCTCCCGCGCGAAGCGCGGAAGCTTTGACGTTTCAATAAATTATTAGAGAAAGAAGACGATTCGTTGTACCGTTCTCGATTCTTAATCATTATCTGAATTCAGTTTCCATACCCCCTCCCGCGCGAAGCGCGTAAACTTCTGACGTTTCATTAAATCATTAGAGAAAGAGTACCGTTCTCGACTCTTAATCCTTGTCTGAATTGAGTTCCCCCCCCCCCCTCTTCTGCGCGATGCGCGGAAGCTTTGACGTTTCATTAAATTATTAGAGAAAGAAGACGATTCGTTGTACCGTTCTCGGTTGTTAATCATTGTCTGAATTCAGTTCCCCCCCTCCGCGCGAAGCGCGGAAGCTTTGACGTTTCATTGAATTATTAGAGAAAGAAGATGATTCGTTGTTCCATCATCGACTCTTAATCCTTATCTGAATTCAGTTTTCCTCCTACCGCGCGTAGCGCGTAAACTTCTGACGCTTCATTAAATTATGAGAGAAAGAAGATGATTCGTTGTCCCATTCTCGATTCTTAATCCTTCTTTGAATTCATTTTCCCCTTTCCGCGCGAGGCGCGGAAGCTTTGACCTTTCATAGTTTAATGAAATTATTAGAGAAAGAAGATAATTCGTTGTTCCATTCCCGACTCTTAATCCTTCTCTGAATTCAGTTTCCCCCTCCAGCGCAAAGCGCAGAAGCTTAACGTTTCATTAAATTATTAGAGAAAGAAGATGATTTGTTGTACCGTTTTAGACTTGTCAAAAATGTTTCTTTGTCTGCTCCTTTTTTCGTGTCCTCTTACTGCCCCCTACCGCCCCTAGCTACGCATGCTTTCAAGGGAAAATGAAACAATCATGATTGTGATAGCATACAATTAGGTCAGTAGAAATGAAAGGGGAAAAAAGATCTATTTATACACCAACCATGAAATAATCGCGACCGGGAGCGTCATATCTTAGTTTTGTGTTATCGGGCGAGGGCCGGGGCGTAGCGACCTAGCGAGATTTTGCAATGTAGAATGCTGAAATTATGCATTCTAGAAAATCCTTTAGTCCAATATGTACGTTCTTTCTGCTACATGTATATTTCTTTCTAGCTATATATCTAAATTTCCGGGGGGACGTGTCCCTCTATCGGGCCCAGGATCGCCGCCGCTGTCCATTATCACTACCAACATGAGTTCAAATATAAGCACAAGCGAGTTTGTATGAGCTGAATCCAAAATGAAGGGCAAAATAAGAGTTGTGAAGCGGCCCTACCGTTAATTTAAAATTTGACTTTTTAGTATATAGCTTCTATTTGAAAGACATCCAAAATATTGTGCCCTTTTCAATTTTTTTCAAAAAGCAGGGGCTGTTTGTAACGTTTAACTTTGAATCCGTGGCTCGAGATTTTATGCGGCCGGCCCGGCCCCCTCTAGTCAATAACGTTTCCCAAGCCTTCTGGAATGACCCCAAATCTCCCGATTACAGTTTTTCCCTTATTCGTCGTTACTGTCACTTAGCGCCATTTCCTTGTCTTTTTTCCTGTATCTTTTTTTTTTCTCTCTCTCTCTCTCTCTCTCTTCTTTCTTTTCTCTTCTCTTTTCTTTTCTCTTCTCCTTTCTTTTCTCTTCTCCTTTTTTTCTTCTCTTCTCCTTTCTTTTTTTTTCTCTTTTTTTTGCGCCGCCAATAGGGGGGGCCGCGGCCGTTTCGGCCCCCCCCTGGATCCGCCACTGAATTTATAATAAAATAAACCATTGCTTGTTCACTATTTTACATCTTTGATTTCAGGATCAGAGAGCCAAGCAACTCCCTACCATACCCTCTACACTAGCTGAAGAGAAAGCATACAATCCTTTCATGAGAGTTGGGTAAGTTTTGTTTCCTTTTTTTCCATCATTTATTAAAAAACACATAAATTATACTTATATCACAAAATTAATTATACGTTTTTTAACATAATTAAAATTTTAACATTTCCTTTAAATAAATTTTGAATATGTTTGAAAAATTACATATTCTTTTTTGTGTAACCGGTATATATAATTGGGTAAGTTATAGAGACAAGAATGTTGTGCCATCCTACAAGTCTTCCATTGACTAAATTAAAACTTGATTCAAACATAAAAATGTTACGAGGAAAGCTACATAACCCAGGCTCTTGTATGTTTGAAAGCTAAACCTTTGATTCCAGTACAAAAAATCTCTACCTCGCTGACAAAGGCTGTAGCTAAACAGCTGAAAATTTCAAGAGGTGAACATTTTTTATTGAGATCAAAAGTTAAAATTTCAAACATACCCAGTATGTAACACAGCTACAGATAAACTTTCATGCTAGAACTCAGGCTTTCTTTATCTTGTGAGAAACTGAAGTATCTTTAACATTTTTAAACCATTGGACATTTTTTACCTCGTGTGATAGAGATTCTATTACTAATGCTCACTATTATAACTTTTTTTTTCTTCTTATGAACTTTGTCAAAAGAATAAGAGATTACACAGTTGTATTTCTTGTATTTTCTCTAAAATGCATTGTTCCTGGGGCTTGGTCTAAGTTATATATATATATATATATATATTTTTAAAAACTCAATTCCAATGTGCTGATACCAATATGATATAGTAATTCTCTCTCTCTCTCTCTCTCTCTCTCTCTCTTTCTCCCTCCCTCTATCTTTCTCTCCTCCCTCCCTCCCTTGCCTTCTCATTTTGTCTCTCTCTCTGCCCTTCCTTCCTTCCCTCTTTCACTCAATTCCTTTATTTTCTCATCTACAGAGCCAAGTCTATTCAGGAGCACGTAGGTAGCACTGAACCCATCGAGGTGATGGGTCGGTTGCGCAAAGAGAAAGACAACTTCAAGCCTAAGAAATGAAGCTGTAAACTAAAAACAGTTCAAACATTTTAATTGTTTTTACAATGAATCATGTTACTACACAGATGTATTCATAATCTAAATTGGAAAATGATCAAATCATTCAAATGTCTAATTAGTGCGGTGTATCTCCCTGTGTCAGAAATTAAGATCTCTTTCTTCTGCCTAGCAGAACCTTTTAGACACCCTGCAAAAAATTGTATTGTTCTACATTAATCCTGTAAGAATAGAAGTATTGTTTGCCCCCCTCCCCCCCCCCCCCTCCCAAAAAAAGATCCACAGCTTCCCTTTTTTTTGGGGGGGGGGAGGGGGGAGGGGTATAATAATGAAAGTGTTGCCCAACGAACACAATAGAAGATTATATTCTCTCCACAATGTATACTTCAGGAGCTGTTGTATGTTAGTTATTTTTCGATGATCAAACAGTTTTGTCATGTGGCATGTGTTATAATGACGACTTAGAATTTTATTTTCTGAGAAATGTGTCTCTACATCCTTTAAGTTATTACAATTATACATGTCATATGGAAGGTCTATGTCTAACTGTGCACCCTGCCATTGACCTGCGATATAACTTATCAAAAAATATGTTGAGTATAGATGTATGATTTACGAGCAAGATTTAATCTACACTGAATCATTTGTGTAAACATTCATCATCTGCATCAATTATGCAATAAAACTATTTTGGGTTTGAATAAGCTTTATTGGTTCAGTATCTTATACGATTTCAAAGGGACAGAAATGTATACAAATATTGTTCCAAAAAAAATAATGAGGTATGTAAAGAATTTAAGAAGGCTTTTAAATTGTATGGTATCTGAAGCATTTGATGGGGTAATAAACATCCGAGGTGTATTTTTATGCATTTTTCTCTCAGTTGATGTGTTGATAAATGAATGTATTAGAGATTATGAAAGAACTGTGCTTCCATATGAATTAATTTTTTCATACCAGATGATCAAAATACCTAGAAACTGATACTATTTGAATTAGATGCTGCTTTATATAATTATGATGCTGCTTATTAATTATGTTTACATTTAGTTTAAACATTACATTTTTACTATCTAATCCTATATAAACTCAAATTTTTGTTTTTGTTTTCTTCATTTATTATTACATATTTCAATATGATTATCTTCTTATTGTTTGGCAAAGGCCAATACACTTTAATTATACTGTAATCATACTTAGATATAGACTTTTTATATCTATATATTTGTTATTTAATGATTGAATGATGAATGTGTATTAAAATGGTTAATTTTCATGGTTAATGTTAACATCAAATTCATTTTACCTTTTTATTAGCTATATTATTGATGGGCTTGGGCACGCTTTACTGGTAATATTTTTACCCATATTCTTACACTCTTAACTTCACTTCAATTTTGATATAAAATCCAATTTTGCAATTATGTACATGTAATTGATGGTCATGTTTTGTTTAAATTATTATTTTTGTATCCCTTATATTTTTTCAGATTTCATATTAGTTTCAGCTATGTTATTTTATTTTTGTGGATGTTACCATACATGTCCAGGTTGGAGTGGAAGTCCTGAGGGCTACAGTAATTAGTTTTTTCTCTTTCTATTTCCCAAGCAACCTGGCTTGCTAATGTTCTTGTGTGTCACGGTGTTGAAATGCTGAATAAAGTATTAATTATTATAATAATCAAGTTACCTTAATTTGTATTAAATTTTATATGAAGATTTTATCGAACTTTCTTTTGAGCTTAGGTTTGCATTTTTTTTATTAGAAAATTTGGAGAATAAGTGCAGGATGTGTTGGGACATTTTTAGGCAATTACAATTTTCTTTGATGCATATATGTTTATTGGGAGGAAATAGGTTAGGAACAGGAGAACTGAGGGAGCTGAGCATTTCGAATCTTTACACAATTTTATCTTGAAAATGTTCTTCTATGACAAAATAAGAAAAGTTAATAACTTTTTTTTGCGGTTTTCAAATTTAATAAAAGGTATTATGAAAAATATGAACAGAATAAAAAACTATATCCACAACTTTGTTCATTTTCTGCCAGATTTAATATTTTGTTAGATTTGAAACCACAAAAATATGAGTCGGTTGTGTCATCCCCCTCCCAATTAACCCATGACCCTGAATGATGGGAGAGAGAGAGAGAGAGAGATCTTTATCATCAACAGATGATAAATAGAAATCAGGTGATATAAAGATCGTTTTAGAAATGATTAGAAATTATCATTAAAAATTGATATGACAAATATCAAAGAGAGCTAGATCAGAGGAGAGAGATGTGAATTTAATGATCGTTGCATGATATTAGATTGTTTGTGCAAAATAACTCAATGAAAAACAAATCAATAATTTGGTGATTAGTTGCCGCCTC
Source organism: Strongylocentrotus droebachiensis (assembly GCA_035222895.1). Taxonomy (NCBI): domain Eukaryota; kingdom Metazoa; phylum Echinodermata; class Echinoidea; order Camarodonta; family Strongylocentrotidae; genus Strongylocentrotus; species Strongylocentrotus droebachiensis. Next base: position 202,002 of record JAVYIG010003277.1, read on the forward strand.
ATAAACACGACGAACGATGTTCAATTTGAAAAGGGAAATTCAATTTAGAATTTATCGACTTTTCTTGCATTTGCCAATATACCGAGATTGCATGAAATGATAAACGCAAAGAAGCCCCGCCCACTTATACCGTGGGAAATTCTCATTAGCACTCTAATGTGTATGAAAAGCACAGCATGCATGCAGTCATGAAAACCGAGATTCGCCAATAGCAGAAAAGCACGTAAAACTCGCAGTATATACTGTATGTGCCAGGGTCCGGGGAGCTTATTGGATGCTGTGAGAGTTCAGTTGAGATTACGGCCGGGAGATCTTGGACAAATTCAATCCAGAAAAACGTTGGATTGCTGTGAGAAATGGCTTCATTTTATATGGCTGTGTCCATGTGCATATTTTACTGCATCTGTTTGATTTTACACGCCGTCCAGCTCGAAGCAAAAGTGACAGACCCGCACAGGGAACCGTCAAAATGCGAAGGTAAGAAAATTGAGCATTTCGTTCTGTTGAAGAGGCCGCGATGATCTTTTTAGGGACTCCTTTGCCGGAGCTGAGGAGCTCTGAAAATATGTACATTTTGTAAAAATGTACAGGTTTATGTATGAACGCCTTAATGTTCATATTTTATCACTGCAGATTTGTGCAGGTTTCACCTCATGAGAAGAATGAAATTATAATAATTTTTCTATCTAGGCCTACCCTAGACCGAATTTTCCGTCTCTTTCGTTCGTTAGCCTCTTATTGGGGTAGGGTCGGCCGGCCCGGCTCTCTCTTTAAAAGAGAGCCGGTGTGACCGCGCCGTTTGTCCTACCAGTTTCGTTTGTCCGTCGGACATAATATGCGGGTTTTCTGCTCGCACGGATCGTCCGTGACTCGCACGGATCGTCCGACGGACGATCCGTGCGGTTTGCTATCCGCACATTCTGTCCCCCCATTGTTTTACGTGTATATTTGATAAAAGGAAGCAACTCGGCAAATCAATGTATTTAGACTCATTGTAAATCATGTGGTTTACATTTTTTTCTAGAAATTACATAATAATAACTCTACAATTTTGTTAAAGCAAATGGGCCAGTCCTTTTAAAAGTAGAAGTGAATATTTTCTTTAAAACCTTTATTCTATGAAGGCATACTCGTGATATCGGCCCCACAACAGTTGTAATCGATTATTTGAAACAAACAATCGATTATACTTTTGTACGTGGCTTCGTAGTTCAACCAACTCACTACTAGTATATACTCGTGATTCAGGCCCCGCCCCGCCTCAAGTATTTGGGGGCTTTTCGAGGTTTAATGAAGGAGTTAAATGGGAAATAAAAGTGATTAAAAATGGGGTTGAAAGCCCCCAAGCCCGCCGTTCCGCGGGACCTGACATGTAGGCCTCTAAATAGTTAATAAGCACATTTCTTGCCTGACTGTAAATTTTGATATTTGTCATTCTCCAACAAACGCATTAAAAGTATAATTTATTAAAAAAGTGAGGAAAAATCCCGGAAAATTAGGCCATTTCAGCAACATATGTAAATCACTGGTATCAAATTAGAACAAAAAATATCACTTTTAAAGTTTATTTGGGTGGGGGGGGGGGGGGGGTAGTAACTGGCTGAATACTTACACCTATGGTGTCGAGGGGCTCTTTCTTTGTTTAT